>JADIIU010000023.1:0-142432 GCA_027603945.1 Terramyces sp. JEL0728 | reverse complement strand
CCCCTAGTGTTCCGCATCCCTCGATGGTAAAGAAAGAATTCGTTCCTCCTCCCCCAAAAACACCTCACCCCTCGTTACTCTCCAAAGTCACAATCATATCATCTATACCAGCCCAAACTCTAGGGGAATGGGAAGGAGTTGGCCCTCGTCCACCATGTGCCCCTACAATTCCACCTCTACCAAAAGCACCACATCCTTCAAACACAAAACTGCTTGTATCTACAGTTCAAATTCCATCTGAATCAAAAGATCCTCAAGATATGCCATCTGAATCACAAGATGTGCCATCTGACGATGAACTGGAAGATATTTTCGCTTAAGCGTGCAACTTCTCAGATATTTCGCTTACCAGTGCAACTTCTCAGATATTTCGCTTACCAGTGCAACTTTTTCTCTATAATAAATCTAACCCTGCAATGTCTCAGGTAAAATATCCTCTACAAAATAAATGTTTATTCCATTTCTTGATCCTGTTGCTCCTCTTCAATTTGTCTCACATAAAGTATATTGTTGCACCTGATCAATACTTCTCCCAACACTCCTGTTGGTGCTCCGTCAACGTACTCTTCAGTGTGGTTCAACTACATTAGTCAAAGGTACCTGCATATTCATGTAGGAATCGATGGAGACTAGAGTCCCTTTGTATTCCATGCCCCATTTGAGTTTGACTAGAACTGGCTTGCCAGTTAGTTCGGTCAAGAATGGCTTTGGATTTACAGGAACAAAGGACATTAGATCAAAAAAATTTTAATTTTTTATTCAGAAAACCTTAGAGCTGCTTTAGGGTATTTTGCCATTGATCCACCGCTGCATACTCTCTCTTGACTTTTGGTTTCACTAGCTGCGGTAGAGAAACCAGGTCATGTTGGTGTTCGTGTAGCAGCCTACTATACATAAATGTCGCTCCAAGAGCAAGAATAAATCGAACTAGAAATTGATAGAAAGCTACATTAGTGGAAATTACTCTGTGATAGCAATGTGAATATTATGGTGATCATTGTAACCAAGAATCCAAATAATATCGTGTAGATAATATCCTGGGGCCGCTTTATGAAAGGTGACGTTTGTTCTATAGAGTAAGTTCCAAGTATCAAATCAAACCCATCTTGTCTGAATCCATCCTGGTAATGATTCTTTACATATCTCGTTATAGAGATTCCTAAATCCTGTAAAGCGCCTTTGGATTAATAAAACAAACCTAATGGGGTGCGTTTGCCCGTCCTGGTGAAATCAGTCTTCAAAGCCCCTGTGCCAGAATATTGGTTACTGACGGCATCAGCATTGTCTGACCACACTAAATGAAAAATAGGATACCATTTTGGAATAGTTTGTAAAACTCCAAAGCTTCTAAACCGTCTACCTCTGATAATATCCCTTCTTCACGCAACTGTATTTCTAGAACTCGTTTTGCAAGTATGCTCTGGACTACATTGGTTCTATCCAAGCAATCGACGCAATTGGTTCTCGTGGTAGATAGCTGTCGGGAAACTTTATCTCCAATGACTTTGCAGTAAGATTGAGTGATTAAATCTTGTTCTATAGATTGAATTAGTTTTGAAATATTGTGCCATTGCATTTTTCTACATTCGTGATGGAAATCAAAGTGAACATACTTTAATCGCTCGTCATTCATCAAAAATGCTTGCCTTTCAAACTCATCTCCCAATGGTTTTTCATATCCATCCTTGTTTATGAGATTTATTGCGATTTGAGGGCCATAGAGCTGAAATAGTTTGTTAAAATGCTGTTTGAACAAGTTTTCCTAAATTAAAAGCAAATACTGTTTCCGATCTTGTCTCCACCACAAGCTTTGGTTTGTATTTCAGCCCTACTTCTTGTCTCCAAAACAATGGAATAGAACCACGAGTTTGAACGTAGGATCTTATCCCGGTTTTGGAAAGCACTATCTGTTCAGTTTCCACAAAATTTGCAACATTGGCTTGTTCGTCTATTCCTCTGCAATGGTACCTGGCTCCAGAACGGTACTTGTTCCTTCTAGATATTAAAATATATCCAAAATTCCTTTCAGCGATAAAGCAGAAACCGCAAATTACAGGCAAAATAAATCTGGACAACTGAATTACTTTGAAATTACATTTTGGTCAGGCTCGCGCTCGGTTAGTTCAATCAATTGTGATTGCAGATACTTGTTCCAGTAAAATCTGTCGTCCGCCTGCTGCCAGAGAGGTGCATTCTTGTTTACATACAATCCTGACTGTACGCTTCTTGTGATATCTTTAGTGTACGAGAAATAGTATCCCATCTCCATCAATTGATTAACCATATCCAAATACTTTAAATCATCCTGTTTCTGATGCTCAGTGACATTGTAATTCCTGTTAATTGGCAGTAATTCTATTCCTTTCACTTTGAATATTTCATGCTGTTCATAGTTTCCAATCTTTTCCTTGCCAGAGATGATAATCAAGTGGTTTCCTGAATTAAAATAAAACACCTCCGTTCAAATGAATGATTCCCAGTATACCGTGGCATTGCACTCGTTCTTCTTGTCCTAGAGTGGAAGAAGGGGGAGCTTGGTCAGAAGGAGAATACCATTTAAAGATACAATTCCATCGTTTCTTCTAATCACTAGTGATTCTCGCTGGAGTAAAGCATCAGCTGTTGTTGGTTCAAATGTATATGTATATTGAGATTTAAAGAGATGTAGGGAATTATAGCAAGACATTTTGCAAGATTTCAACAAGCAAAATTCCACCAAATTGGACAATCTCACGTGATATCCCAAGACAGGTAATTTAAAACTGCAGATTGATCCTACGAAATATGTCGCAGGAATATCGATGCTAGTAATATAAATCTTAAAGTTCGAATTGCTCGCAGATGATATCTTGAACCAAAAGACAGACTCAATCCGACATTTCAATTAATCTAGAAATACAAAACCAAGCGTCACCAGCAGCTTCAGATCGTCCCGATTTATTATTACACGCTTCTGGCTGTTCACCAGATTATATTAATTCACCAGACTAAAAAGTTACCGATATAAAGGTGTCCCATTAAAGTTTATTCGTGTCAAATGGATTCCAGCCATTGAGATTAGTTGCAAGAACAACCGAAAGTCTATCCAAAGTATATCCAAAGTATATCAATGGACTTGAGATATTGTGTTTCTGTCAATTGGCTTTGCGATTGTAACAATTGGGAATTCACACTGGAGTGCAAACGCGTACATACAAGTAACACCAATCGCAAAACTCCTCATTACAACTTGCAGCGACGGTAGATTAGCCAAAGGATAATAAGAACCAGCGCTGGGACGGATAAATCACAATATCTTTATTTCTCTGGTTTGACGATTGGAAATGCAATAACATCGCGGATACGTCTTGTCCCAACAACTAGCATGACTAATCTATCAATGCCAAGCCCCCATCCAACTGTTGGAGGTAGACCATACTCCAAAGCCTTGCAGAAATTAGTGTCCAGCTGTTGCGCTTCGCCATCTCCTTTGTTTCTATCCTCTTGTTGATCCTGAAATCTTTTTAGCTGTTCTTTAGGATCATTCAATTCCGAATAACAGTTAACATACTCTTTTCTGCCTATAAATAATTCAAATCTATCTGCGACACCACCTTTGCATTTTGACAGGGGAGAGAGTGCTTGTGGATGGCCAATCAAGAACGTAGGCTCTATACACTTTGGTTCAATCAATTCAGACACTAGTTTATCCAAAATCCGTGGTAAAGTTTGCGGATCCGGAACAGATATCTTGTGCTGGTCACAAATATTCAATAGCTGTGGTATCGATTCTATCATTAAATTAGAGCACCATTCTCCAGGGGCGGCAGTTTTCCTAATATAGTTTCAAGCGCAGGCACAATATCTATCCTTTTGAAATCTTTACTGAAATCAATCTTGTGTTCCTCGCCATCCACAGCAATAAAAGTTGACTGCGTTTGATTGATATTTCGAAATACATCCCTAAACAGTACCTGCGTCATCTCCATCATATTTTCCACAGTAGTATATGTTTGATACAGCTCGCAAGTAGTAAATTCTGGATTATGAGTTGCATCAATTCCCGAGTAAACAAACATGTACCTTCGTTTCTAAACTGCTTGCCAATTTCATACACCTTGTCAAATCCTCCGACAATCAGCTGCTTTAGATACAATTCCGGTGCTATTCTCAGCTCCAAATCCATTTCAAATGTGTCAAGATGAGTTTTGAATGGTTTCGCGTTTGCTCCTCCAGACTGTGCTGATAATACCGGTGTTTCGATCTCTGTGAATTTCTTTTCATTTAAAAATGTCCTGATGTAATTAATTACTTTGAATCTCGTTTGAAGATTATGGACGGAATCTGCATTGACGAGTAAATTCAACCAAGGCAGACGGTGCTTTGTATTCTAGTATAAATTAATAGTTACATCGTCTTTTAGTTCTTCTGGAATTCGATAAAGACACGGAGCCAGTAATTTCAAATTAGTAGCATACAGACTGGTTTGCCCTTTACGAGTATCATGAACCGTTCCTTCAAATTCATAGATATCCCCTTGCATAAGTGAATTAATACCAATTCCAATGTGCACACTATCAAAAGACTCCATTTGCTCTCGTTTCAAAACCACCTGCAATACTTGCTGGTCCCTCACTATATCAACGAATGCAAGATTCTTTCCTTGGATGCGTTTGCTCTTTACTCTTCCACAAATTGATACTGGGCCTGCTGGCTTTTTCAATGCTTGGCTGAATTCCAACGGCTGGGAATTGAAAGCTGGATATTTCTCTACGGATTGCAAATTATTCAAGTGAATTGATTTGTAGTCTGAATTCCAGCGCTTGATTGCTGGATGGATTCTGATTCTCATTAAATATTTATGTTGGTAAAAAATTATTCCAATCTCAAATCACAATGGCAGAGGAAGACAAGAAAGTAGAGCACATCAACATTAAAGTCAGTTCAGCAGTAATTGAAATATAAACTAGGATAATGAAGTATTGTTCCGCATAAAGAAACATACACCGCTTGGTAAATTAATGAATTCCTTCTGCGAAAGACAAGGGAAAGCGCCGGAATCAGTTCGTTTCAATTATGGTACATATTCCTAATACAGACGGAAAGAGAATTCACAAGGACGATACTCCAGAAGATTTGGAAATGGAAGACGGCGATATTATTGATGCAAGTATTGAACAACAGGGAGGTGCCGAAGTTAAACCCGAGCCTGTATTTATCGCTAATATAGGGATCAGCAGAAAATTCAACTCCAGCCCAACCACAAGGCGAAGAAGGAGGTGATACACATATCAATATCAAAGTATCGTCACATGATTCTGAAGTGTTTTTCAGAATCAAGCGAATTACACCATTAGGAAAGCTCATGAATACTTTTTGTGAACGACAAGGCAAACCTCCTGGTACCTATCGTTTCTTTTTGGATGGTGAAAGAATAGAAGATCATGCAACTCCAGCATCTGTAATTTGTTTTAATTGTAGTTGGACATGGATGATGGAGATACTATCGAGGCTAAATTACAACAGACTGGAGGAAAATAATAAATTTCAGCTGGTATTGCTTGGACGCTCTGATTTTACTTTATATTCTACTGAAATTGCCTTGTCGCCAAACAGATGTGACGCAGGTACAGTTGGCTCAGAAAGCGCAAATACTGCAGCTTTCCCTAATCAATTGAAGCAAAATCCATATAGGAAAGGTCATTTTTATTAACGATTGGCGGCTTGCAAATCGTCAACCTCAGTTTCAAGATCCTTGACCATTTTGTGGTGGTCTTCAAGGTCTTTATTAAGTCTGTCGCGTTCAGCAATAAGCTAATATTAGTGCTTTCTTACGTTTTGTTCCCATTTTCTGAATCTAGATTCTTCAAGACGGACTTGCTCGGTAAATCGTTTTCTAAGGGATTCCTCGTCTTCCTTCATCTTTGCAGACATGTTCTTTTGCGCGTTTCTGACTGGGTCGTCATCAGATAACCCACTAGCAGTCAATCTTTGCATTCTATATTCTTCATAGTGGTTGTCTTCGGTAGATGAAATCAAATCGTACATGTTTGTTCTGATTAGCAAGTTGCGGAGCTTTTTGAAATCACAGTGTTGTTCATTTTCAACTCGTATTAGTATAAAAAACCTTCAGCAACCCCCCATAGATATTCTCTACCTCTAACTTTCTGTCCGTTGACAGTTACATCAGCATCGGAAGAAATGATTGAAAATGGCATTGCTTCAATGACAGCTTGAGCGTCATCATCTTCATCGTCTAATGGAGGAGTGTACATGTTGATTCCATGGGCATTGATACAATCCAAAACCTATGTCAATTTCAATTACTCTATTTTTGAACGCTCTCATGTCATCTCTTGTTAAAGTGTCTCCCTTTGCAATAACAGGAATCAGATTTACTCTGGTCCCAAGCTGCTTCATAACTTCAATATCCAGCGAAGTCAATCTACATTAAAAATATTTACGTGTGTCCGGATGGCTGAATGAAATATAAACAAGCGTGTACTCTCAAATCATCGGCTTCCAATCTCTTGTGACTCTGTTCTGCCTTCATGTATGTCAAATGCTGTTCATCCAAAAATTCAACAATTGGGACCCAGCAATCTTGGTTATTCATATAGTCTCCAAATCCAGGAGTATCGATGACAGTCAGACGAACATTGAAGCCCTTTTCTTCGATATCTTGTAAAAAAATAAATACCAGCTCTGACTACGTCAATGGAAACCGTTCTTTCAATTTGATCATGAACTCGTTTCGGTTGCTGCTTGTAATCCTTTAGTAAAGTTGAAAACAAGGTGTTGATAAAGGTGGATTTTCCAAGACCAGAGGAACCTGAATAAAAATAAAATTACCAACGACCATCAAGGTGAAAGCGGCTCCTTTGCGGGATACTATTCTGTGCCTTTGGTTTGGTAAATGAGAGATACCAACTGTTGCCATTTTAAAGTTGAAAAAGTGAAGGAGTTTTGAAGCGGAAGACCGTTGTGGCGCGATCGTTTTCAACAAAGCCCTCAAATAAAGTTTGACAGGTTCTTGTGTATAATTTCATTGGTTGGCACTATTTGAGCTGCCTATTTGGTTTCGGCAGCCAGAGCTTTGGAGCGGCGCTAAAATAATCTTTATCTCACGATGCTAAATGATCTTTATCTCACGATGCTATCAAGTTCAAAATTAAGTGTGAAATAGAATACTAACTTTGAAAATATCAGCACCGTTACGATTCAAGTCGCGATATGAAGCAGTACACCAATCCCTGCAAGAAATATCCCGATATTTGAAAATAATGTTTACTAGATTCGTGTCGCTCTGGCAGGCTGCCAGTCCGAGTAAAGTGGAGCATTTATCTTATGCAAGATTAGAGCATCCATTCAGATTAATATTGCGGTTGGCCGTTGGCTCAAAACGCCCCAACTCCAATCAACAGAAAAATATGAATCAAAAGCTGGATTCAGCATACTCGCGCTGGTTCTTTTCAATGCCTACCATTAATCGAGATGTAATTTAATTGCAAAAGTCGAAACCCCCCGCGTTACCAATGAGGGTAAGCAATCTATTTCGTAATCACAAACAGACCTATGGTAGGAATATTTCAGTGTTTCCCCCTCAAATAATCAACCAATATCCTTACGACTGTAATCTTCCAAAGAAATTTCATGGGACTCTGACCCCCCAGGCTTCATTGACCTTGACTCTCATCTGTACTACTTGACTTTTTACAAGCAAAAGATGGACAAATTCAGTACAGAGAGACTAATGGTAGGCAGCAGAGATGACCAAGTGTACATGGCCAAGCTTTCAGAACAAGCAGAACGATACGAAGGTAAGAATCAATTAACCAAGAAATGGTGAAATTCATGAAAGTAAGTTTCGATTAATCAGACTGTATCTAACGTAATGACGAATTAACCCAGTTTGAACAAGATTTATCAATTGAAGAGCGCAATCTGTTGTCTGTAGCCTACAAGAATGTCATCACTGGAAGAAGAACCTCATGGAGAATCTTGTCTGCAATTCAGCAAAAGGAGGAACCAACCAACCCTGAACACACAAACAAGATTAAGGAATATCGCTCAAAGATTGAAGTCGAATTGACCGATATTTGTAATGAAATCCTTGCGCTGTTGGAAGCTGTATTAATCCCAAAAGCGCAAGATGGGGAAGCCAAAGTATTTTATTTGAAAATGTAACTCGTGCTAATTCCAGGCAAGGTGATTATTACAGATACACTGCTGAATTCTGCGTAGAAGAAAAGAGACAGCCAGCAGCAAACAAAGCACTAGAAGCTTACAAGCAAGCAACCGAAATTGCAGCTACTGATTTAGCACCAACTCATACTATTCGCTTGGGACTAGCCCTTAATTTCTCTGTTTTCTACTATGAAATCCTTGACTCTCCGGAACAAGCTTGTGCCTTATCCAAGCAGGCTTTCGATGATGCGATTGCTGAACTTGACACTTTAAGTGAAGAAAATTACAAGGATTCCACATTCATCATGCAGTTATTGCGCGATAACTTGGGATTATGGGAAAATGACATGAAAGGTTAGTTGTGCTAATGGTAGGTCGTTAATCTAATAAATCCCTGGTACTAAATTTCGTTTTTGTGCCTTAATTTCCAGTGAGTTGCCTTTTAAATTGCGGTTTGGAATTCCAATCTCATTGGACAACTGGACATCTTTCCACTCGCATTTCGTCCTCCCCACACTGTAAAAGTAGGAATCCTGTGGGCAATTAATCCTCACAGCCCGCGGAACGTCATAAAATAACCATCCAGGCAATTACCGCACACCTAATGATGAATAAACACTTGCATTTTACGTGTTGGTTGGTTTTGATTGATGAATCTTACTTGGTATGGTGGAAAAAGCATCCCGTGTGGCTGAATTAATTACGGGTGAAGCACCAACATGAATGGCAGACCAAACACCATCAGCGCGACCACTCTTCCTTTCAATTGCAGCTCTACACTCTGCATTTCGATGGTCTTATCAAGAGCTATTCTACTGTGACGTCATGGCATTATTGTGGCGAAAGCGCCTTTTTCTTTCTGTTGCAAATCCAATCGTAAAATCTCTTTAACCCTAGAAACTAAATACCAACATGGCTGATAAAGGTGCGAGGTTACTAATGCCAGGAACCCGAGACGATCAAGTTTACATGGCAAAATTGGCTGAACAAGCTGAACGATACGATGGTAAGAACCCTTGCTAACCATAGAAATGGTCACATTTATGAAGGTAAGATAGAGTCTGATGATTTTAGGAAGTTGCAAAGGTAAGACTCTCGATTAACAACAGCTTGGATTAGAACTCACTGTTGAAGAGCGCAATTTACTTTCTGTAGCATACAAGAATGTTATCGGTGCTCGCCGTGCTTCTTGGCGTATTGTTTCTTCAATTGAAGCAAAGGAAGAATCAAAAGGAAACGACTCACAAGTCGGCAAAATCAAGGAATATCGCGTTAAAATCGAATCAGAACTCTTTGATGTTTGCTCCGATATCCTTTCTGTTCTTGATCAACATTTAATCCCAACCGCCGAAGCAGGTGAATCCAAAGTCTTTTATTACAAAATGTATGTAAAAAAGCATTTTCGAATCAGAACAGTGCTAACTTTTTAGGAAGGGTGATTACCACCGTTACTTGGCTGAATTCTCTTCCGGAGAAAAACGCAAAGACGCTGCTGGCAACGCTCACGATGCTTACAAAGCTGCTACAGAAATCGCTCAAACTGAATTAGCTCCTACTCACCCTATTCGTCTTGGATTAGCGCTCAACTTTTCAGTGTTCTACTATGAAATCTTGAATTCTCCTGACCGTGCTTGTCATCTTGCAAAGCAAGCCTTCGATGACGCTATTGCTGAGCTCGACACTTTAAGTGAAGATTCATACAAGGATTCAACATTGATTATGCAACTATTAAGAGACAACCTAACACTCTGGACTTCTGATCTGCAAGAAGGTAACTGATTATCTGATGTAGATGGTAAAGCAGATGAAGGCAAAGCTGACGATGCTGACGAAGCAAAGTAAGCCGCCTGGTAATAATATTCTTGCGAAAAGAAATTTTCTTTACTATGGTTTGTTTTTTAATGAAGAACCTATCAAAACCCAAGTTTTATTTGAATTGAGTGGATGACTTTATTGCTATCTGTTACTTTGAAATCTTTATTTCCCGGTTTTCGGTGGTAGTATTTCGCGCAAGGGGTATGGACTATGGCCACTCCTGAAGTTATCGTACCAACTCGCATTTATGTATTCAGATCTATCATTAAACGCGTCACCAAACTGCACCGATATTCTGCGAATGATCTCTATGTTGGCTATTCCGGAGATTGCCAAGCTGTATCATTGCGGTGCCAACCATTCGAATATATCTTTACTCCTTCCATTCAGCAATTCAGTAATTCGGCAATTGCACTGGAGGAGCCGGACGCACGCGATGATATCCTCTATTGGTCTATAGACAGCTATTTCAATGGCATGCCATCTTGTGTATTGCTGCATCTTTTGATACTCGATCTCCAAACATGTCAACTCGGTATAGATAATATTCTCGGAAATCGCATATTCACTTGGGAATACTCAGGCTTTAAAGCAATCTCTAGATAACTAGTAATAGACATTGCTTTGAACATGTTGCATACGGCAATTATTGAAATAAATGCTTCAATTTTACTCTTGAAATTTTTACATGGAATCCTTGAAAAATCAACATTCAAAGCTGCTGCAGGAGCTGTACCAGTTAGAACACAAGGAATTCAATGAAAATGAATGGGAGCAGTATCAGAGAAACTATTCAATCGAAAAATGCTTCTTTTTATCATTCACCTTGCAAGAACCAATCTCAAACAAGCAGTATATGCGCATAACAGTAAATCCAAAACTGAATATCGCCCGCAAAGAACGTGGGATTAAAGGTTACAGCTTGCAGCAAACGAAATTAAAGATACCAGCAAAGCCATTGACTTCGGTTTTACCCAAAGCTCAAAAGGTTGTTACTTGTAAAGACTGGAAAGCAGCACAAGATCAAGTAAAGTTCCTGAATGTCATGGATCAAATTGATCATTTGAAACAGGATAGTATGTGGTCCCTAAAGCAAATAAAACCCCAGCCGGTGCCTGGAAGAGTAAAGTGCCAGTGGGATTACATGCTGGAAGAAATGGAGTGGTTGGCAGTGGATTTTATGGAAGAGCGAAAGTGGAAGATGTGTACAGCCTATAATTTAGCAAAGTATGCGCTCCTTAACATAGATGGTGCATGGAATGGCATTTGGCCGCAGACAAATCTAAACTATGTGTATCCACTAGACCCTATGTAGAAAAAGTTGTAAATAATGATGAGAAGGATGTGCATAATGAAACAGAGCCTCCAAACGAAGAGGAAAAAGAAGATGCAGTAAAGGCTACAAAGACTGTTGTGTGGAAAACACCTGCACCCATGCAACCAACTGTAAATCCGTCGGCAGTATTCAAAGCACCGTTTCCTGTTCAACCAGAGGCTAATGCTACTAGAGTGAAAGAGCCTGCTCCTAGTGCGATTACAGTAGACCTGGTGTCAAATCTTTATTTCATTTCATCTTCGTCCAACCAAGCACAGGCAATGTCTGGAATTCCCACCTACCATCCTCCCAAATTAACTACAGAGCTGTATATGGAGAGTGACAACATTGCTAAAATTTCCCAAATAATGTTGGCAGACTACTTTGAATCATTCAGCAATGTAGACCAGGATGTTAAAGTCTTGTCCGGAATGAATAAATATTCGAAATCACTTCCAAAGAGCAGTATTTTTGACTCGTCGGAGAAGGAGCAATGTAAGTACAAGCTAATCCAGTTAAACCACCTAAATCTGTACAATATGAAAAATCAAGCGGAGTTTGGATTGCTGAAGAAGAAGAATCTCTTTTTCACCTTGCTGAAGCATATAATCAAAATTGGGACCTAATAGCATCAACTCTAAATGGATCCAGAATAGGCAATTCCAGAAAAAGAACAGACTGGTGTTGCTATGAAAAGTACAAGGATCTCGTCGCCAACAATTACAAACCAACTACGAAACAAGATTATTTATACTTTGCAACTCAAAACAACAAAAAAGATAAAAAGGTCAAAGTATTGGGACTGCTATCCACCTTTAATTTTATTACCAATCTGTCAAAGAAACGCGAGGGCAATAAACCAGCCAGTAATTAAATCTAACATAGACAATAAGAAACAAGTCAACCTAACCGCTCATGAAACTCACAAACAGACTCAAATTGCTGCTGGCATTGATTTAAATGCAGCACCTCTGCGTCCTGTCGAATTGTCTAAATTAAAAGAAAACCGGGACAAAATTATCGAACAAAATAGACAGGCAGGAATGTTTCCGGCTCATAAAGTAATTTTCAATTTACATAGTTTGGAACTCCTGTTCGGCCAATGGGTGTGCCATTCCGTCCGATGGGGATTGGTAGGCCTGCAACACCTGGTGGTTTAAGTGTTGGAATGGCAGGCATGGGTGTTGGTGTTCAAGCTGGATTACAAACCGGATTGCAACAAGTTTCAGCGCAAGTTCCAATGGGAATGTCCAATATGCCAATGCAAGGGCAAATTCCTCAAATGCCAATGCAGGTGCCGATGAACATGGGCCAAAACATGCCTCAGGGTATGCAAGGAATGCAAAATGTATCTCAAATGACAAACATGGGGATGCAACCTGTCATGCAAAATGGCATGCACCCGCAAATGCAGATGCCAGCCAATTTGCAAAATTCAATGCAGTTTAGACCGCAGTTCCAGACATCTCCTCAAAAACAGCAAATGATGATGAATTATTCGCAAGAACAGATTCAATCAATGATGCTAGCTCAACAGCGATACCTGGCTGCCCGCGGAATGGACCAGAACAGTTTATTTATGAGACAAAGGCCTCCTCAGCAAAGACAGCAGCTTCAAACCGACTTATCAACAGCAGCAGCATTTGTTGCGTTGCAAAATGCTCAGAACGCCGCAAAAATGAATGTAATAGCAGATTAATATAGCCCGCTCGACCGATCCGTCCAATAACAATGAAGATTGAGGATAAAGAAGCTCCTCCTCCAAAGAAAATCAAAGTGCAAAAAGAAAAAACAAAGAAAACACCTAAAAAGAAAAAGATAGAGAGTGAAGAGGATGAATTGGAAGAAGAGGATGAGCTGGCTGACGAACTGAGCAGCCAGTCGTCCCCTGAAATCATAAAGAAACGAACAAGACGGGGATCCAGAACAAGAAAGGACGGGTAGTGTAAAATAAACTAGTTTTTGATATTTAAAAGTGCAGTCGGCCAATTCGAGTATTCAATTGACCTTTTAAGAGTTTATTCGTCATCGTTGGGCACCAACTTGGTAAAAGAAACAACGACACTATGGTCAAGACAATGTTCCATCAGAGCCATCAAAGATTTGACATGTCTGTTTAAAATACCAATAAACAACTGCTTCTCATTCTTTCCAACTAATGTTACAAGGTCTAGTGCAAGTTCAATTCCTTTTAAATACAATGAATAGGCGTACAGCGTTTGTACACTCGGCTCGCTCGGAAATAAAGACGACTGCGAGCTAGTAGGGGTCTCGATCAGATGAATCTTCTTTTCTGAATACAACTGCTTTATAAATCTATGTCAGTAAAAAGTACGTGTATAAATTGGTCAGATTTTCATATATAAAGCATTTCTTGGTGTCTGGTATATCACTCCGGACCATATCCAGGGATTTCTCTTGGTAAACTTCTGCCAGGTTGAAACATGCCTTAATTAGATCTTGGTTGAAATCATTAAAGAACAAGGCGGTTTCAGTGATTATTTCTACGGTTTTAAGGATGATTTCTAACGGCTACGTTAAGCGCGACTTACTTTTACCCAGTCTGCCTGCGGATGCTCAAGCGCATTTGTCACTTGATGTAGCTGGTGGTAGATACTGTTGAAAATAGTATCCTTGAATAATATGACCCTCGAGGAAAGATCTTGTACAGGGTATCCCAATACCTTCCACGCCAAGCAATCGTGTCTCAACGAATCGCCATACAGGGTTTTTTTAGTTAATATCAAGTCCAGTAAGACGTCCGTATCTCTCGACAAACTACCTGTGATATATCTCTGTCCATTTGTGCTTTTCATATCTTCAACAATTTTAACAAATCGAATCAAGTTATCCAATACATGCTCCGTGTACTTGTATTTGGGTAGCACATTCTATATTAGGACCAAGTACTCTCAATTCTTGCTTATCTGGTACTAGCCAGTCAATCAAATTTGTGATTCGAGTGATTATAATTTGTATGTCGTCATAAGAATCTGAAATATTCTTTGTAATCATTGAAACATTTGAATCCAATTCTTCAAGCTTACTATTCCACTGATTTACCAGCGATTGCAGCTGTACATGGTTGTTGTTTGCCATACGCTCGAGATGCAGCATTGTTCGTTTAGATATTTTCGAATTGTGATCAGGCTGAATGAGATTGACTGTTTGAGCAAATCGATATGAAAGATCTGGTGTCAAACGTTGGTGTTTGGATTCTGATTCATCCTGAAAAGAGTGTTTCCTTTTCATTGATTGAATAACTGGACGTACTGGCTCAGGAGACTTCTTTTGGGTATTCAACGCTTTAACCGATTCCAGGGCAGTCACTAGGACGGCGAACGACGAGCTGAACTCGTTCATTGGTAATATTTTACAAGATTGCAAGAAAATATTGAGCTTGATATTTCAGACAAATGTAACAGCAACGACATAACTCCTAATCAATTATCCGTTTATTATAATGGCGGCCCTCCGTACAAGATGGACCTTGCCCATCTCGCAAAGTTATTGTCAATGTCTTTGACAGTTTCAAAATCGACGACCTTCTTGTTCTTTTGCATTAGTTTACGATAAGGTCTGTAGAAAGAGTGGATTGCTCGAACATCCTTCCAAAATTCAGGATCATATTTCTTTTGGAACATTGGCAAGTGATGCCAATCGGACAATAGTTCTTTGTCTACTGCCAACACATTTGATGGGTTCATGTCGTACAGCTTAAGCGGTAATTTAACTGAATGGTAATCCCAATCTTTTGGATTCATTGTGCGGTAATTGCGGTACCACCAAATCATGAATCGAGAACATCGCTTTGACAGCATCAGTCCATTGTTTAACCCAAAATCGGCTTCTTTGTTTTGGTATCCGATTACAAATTCGTTTTCCTTTTTAAAGAACGGCTTCATGTCCTTTAGAACAAACACGTCCAAATCAAAGTACATTCCTCCGTATCGAATAAGCGTTTCCATGCGCACTATATCGGACATGTGCTCGCCTTTAGCGACCGTAATGTTGTAGACTGTATCTCCTTTTCTAGCTACTACCAATTCCAAATTGAATTCCTTTACTGCACGAGTAAACAGTTCGTTGTCCATTGGAAAGTTATCACTGTGTGCAAACATCATGTCTGGTTTGATGATATCATGCATGGATTTGACAGACAAGTAATTCTCGAATCTAAATTTTGGACCAATTGTCAAGTGTACGACGTTGGGAATAACACATTCGTCGCGAATAGAACTATCAAATAACGCACACTCTTTCTCTATTAATGCCGCCATTTCTAATCCATTCTTTGTCGATATAATTTTAGAATCTATGCGTGGGTCAATGAAGCACTGGTTGTACTTTGATTTTCCAGTCAAGAAAATTCCCAGTCTTTTCAGTGATTTAGTATTGAATGTTACGTAAAGCAGCGTTATACTGATGATCAGCAATCGAAATATCGTCAATCGTGGGATTCGCATTCGAGTGGAAATGGAAAAGCAAAATGGACCCAAAAATTTGGTTGAAAATTTCAATTCACCTCACGTTATTAAGAGTGCATCCTCAAACCTTTTCAGATACATGGCAATTGCTGATTTCAATTATCGCCCCACCTGAGCACTCACTCCACGCAACACGGAAAACTAAATAAAAGGAATTCAAGCGGTTTACTAAATATAATGCAAGGATTGGCGAATCGCAAATATATTTATACAAGTGTGATAATCAACTATGTTAGAAAAAATTACTGGTTGACAAGATGATGGACAGTATTATAGAATCTGACAGTATCAAACGTAACCGCAATTTCAGTTACGAATTTAAGTGCAAGGTGGGGATGTGTGTTGCTTAGCTGGGTGAAATTGTACTTGGACAAGCACCACACAGTTGCATCAGATAACGCAACTAGTGAACAAATACGTGGTCGACCAGAAAACATTTCCAGTTCGCCCACCATCGTTCCTGGAAGCAGAGTTTCCACTATTCTAGCGTCTTTATCTGAATCAGATACCTGCAATCCAAGTTCGCCACTTTCGACTATATATAGAGCTTTGGAGTGTGAACCATAGCTGTATATGATATCACCAGAGTCGTATGATTGGTGTTCAAACATTGGCCCAAATACATCCAATAGTTCGCTCTTGATTGATACTGTGTCTGATAATGCCTGCATCAAGAATCTAAATGGTTCATGCCCCTTGTTAAAAGTAGTGGATAGTGGAGTTTCATGGGGATGTGCTTTGATTATCAAATCAGCTGCAAAACTCACTTGCTGGCCTCTTGGTGTTGATGCCATATCTGGTCCTAAATTGGCAATATTCCACGAGGAGTTTGGAACTAGATTAGACTAATAATACCAGATTTTGGATCGCTTTGTACACTCTTGCGATAATATGTGGAGAGTAAATAGTTTTCGCACCATTCCAGAGAGTTATTGAGTGTCTCAAATGTATGAACCAATGTTGTATCTATGGAATCATCTGTATCAAATATTCCAGAGAGTCGAAGTTCGCTTTCCATAGATTGTAAACCACAGAATATTAGATGGGTTTTTGTAGTTTCTAAATGTCTTTTGATCCGAAGAAAAGTTTCCAATCCGGAATAATCAACACCACTGATCAAGGAGAAATCCAAAATGATGAAACGCGTTTTGGAATTGCAATGTTGAATCCCTTTAATATGTGAATCGAGCTGGCTGACGGTTCCAAAAAACATAAAGCCTTGGAGTTTGATTATATGGATCTGAATACCAACTTTATCCAAGAATTGTTGCTGTCTAAACAAACGGTGGACATTGGAACGAAGCTGCGCACCAGAAAAGGTTTCTCTGATGATGGATCTTCTGGAATACATAACTACAAAGAAAACACAGGCTAAAAGGATACCAACCATGATCCCTTCCGTAAAACCAACAACTCCCATCACCATTACAATAATAATAATTGTAAAATATTCTGAAGGATGCATTCCTACCGACCAGGTGTCATAAACACTCTCTTTAAGCAAATCAACCCCCAAATGGAAGATTAAACTGGGATTAATTATTGCTTACGCTCCAACTATAATCGTAGGTACGTATTGGATGACAAAACTCCCTTTGACCCACAGGAATATCGTCATCAAAATCAATATTACCCCGCTTGTTGTAGAGTTCCCTCCCGACCTAATGTAAAGCAATGAATTGGAATAGACGAGGTAGTTTTGTGTAGTTCCAGCAAGTCCCGACAGAATATTACTTAGTCCATGTCCAATAATTTCGTTTGATAAATCCACATCTTGTCTGGTGGAAACAGCCAATGCAGGCACGTTGATTGGAACGTGTAAAATTCCAAAGAAGGTCAAAGCTAGTTGTGTTGGGATAGTTGCCATGACCGCTGACCATTTAACTTGCTTAAAATCAAAGAAAGTCCAGAAAATATAAAATGGAGCATCGTTTGCAGATTCAAAGTTAAACAGCCAGCCCAATTTGCGTAATTCATCCAAGGGTATGCCAATACTAAATACCACAATATAAAACAAGAACGGTATAACTGCGTAGAATATGGGCACCAGCATTGGATGGTCAACGAAATTCTGGAGTAGTTTTAGAACCAGAGCAGCAGCAAAACTGGATTAATAAAGATTCACCTTGACCCCCAAAGTATAAAATTGGATAATTTGAATATTTCCATAAAATATTCCAGATTAATGACCGGGGGAACATGAGCAGTAACTTCTATCCCAGTCAATATCAAAAATAATCCTATACCTCCAATGCATCCAACTAGAATATGTCTAGGGAAAAAATGGATTACAGTCCCCAGTTTAAATACTCCAAGAAGTATAAAAACAAGCCCTGTAACAATAGTACTGGACGCATAAGATACCATAATGGTTGCTAGAATACTGTGATCGCTTTGCCCCACCATTTGAGTTTCAATTATTTGGCACATTATATGCAAGAAAGGCATAACTTCAATCATCATGCTTCCAATAGCACCTTTAAATGCCGAGCCTCCTCCAGTATAAACAATCTGCGAAATAATTGTACTTGCTAAAAACATTGAAATTCCTGCTTGAGGGCCAGTTGCTGGAATATGTGGATCAGAATGCGGAAATACAATTATTCCATAGGACATCTAACATAAAGCAAATGTTACTGCATCCAGTAATGTCAACAGAACTGCCAAACAAACTGCCGGTAGTGAATACACTGACAATTTCACTATACTCCAAATATATGCAAAACAGAACGGCGCGTCTTTGTCTTGGGGTATCACTTCATTATCCATACTTGGAGATACTGGGGGTATCAAATATTCATCTTCGCCATACTCATCTTCGCTCTCTTTTTCACTTTCAAATACAAAAGAGGCTTCATCATCAAGTTTGATTGAAATGGATGGTGTGAACGGCCGTTTAGTTGGAGCACTTGAGCTGAAATCCTTTCCGATCGGGGAATAGCGTGAATCATATGTTGCTAATTCTCTAAACGTCCATGACATTGTTTGCTGATATTAATTCAACTTACTTGTCTGATTTCTGCTGTTGAAACTGAAATTGCTGCAGTTTCGTGTGAACCTAGATTAAAATATATTTCCCTTCTATTCTCGATGCATAATGTGAACGGGCTGGGATGGCATTGCTTCTCCTTCTCGTTATTATTTGACTGGGGACCGAAGATCCTGGCGATTGTGTGGTGCTTAACCTTGAAAATGTTGAAGGGTTTCGTGCCATATTAATTCCCAGAGTCTGATTCGTACTCGTTGTTTCATTATTATTATATTGGGATGAACGATTGTGCGTTGGAGATTGGCCTTCCATTTCGAAAATATTTTGATAAGCCTCAGAGATGGAATATCTCCAGCAACTTGGAACAGAGTGCAATCGGGTTTTATTCAAAAAAAATAGAATCAAACAAGGGAGAAAAAGTTGGTTTTTACGTCTACTGCATGGGAAGTCGACATTTGCGGTTCAAGTTTCTTGTCCTTCAAACTATCCTTCATCTTAACCAGCAAGTCGCTGAGAGTGGGCTTGGAGCCGCTTTCTACCTTGTCCAACACAGACAAGAGCGCGCTAGAAACTACATAATTGGCATCATTCGAAAATGCATCTCTATGAGCACTGAACATGATCACGTCAGCATTCGATGATTTCAACTCTCTAGTCTTTTTTACTGCTGCATCTTTTTGATTCATGGTAGCCAAAGTAGACAATGCGCCAAAGGCACCTTTGGCTGCAGCTGCGGCATTACCACTCTGGATATCCTTGTAGGTTTGGAATCCGCCATCTACTATAGAGCGCTTGCTGTCTTGTAAAACAACTTGGCCTGTATTATCGATGATGTAGTCGAAAGGCAAGTCGAGCATAGTCCCAGCATGAGCACAATCAAAGATTGCCGCAAGTCTTGAACCAACAGGTAGCGATTGCACGAGGAGCGTATTCATTTCCTATATTTAGCATTGATTACATCATCAAGGATCAGACCAGCAGTAGCATGGTCGACTGGACAGATTGCATCATCTTTTCCATTTTGCTCATCTCCATCTTGGTCTTTAACAGCAGCAGATTGACCAGAAAAGTGTAAAAAGAATGAATCACCAGGTTGAGCACCTTCAACCAACCACTTGAAAGACGCAATAATATTGGCTCTAGTAGGCAGGCTTTCACCACTTTGGTCATCACTTAGAACGCGAATATCAGAATACAAATCCTTGAGATGGTCGTTAACGTTGCGAACATTGCTAATACAGTTCGACAAGGGGTTTTGCGAGCCAAAGTAGTTGATGCCGATTAACAGAGCTCTTCGTTTTCCGTATCCGCCTTCATGGGTCATCATGGCAGTTGGTTTTACACTAGCTGATTCTTGCACGTCAAATGCTTTGGTTATTGCCTATGTCAAGTGGTAGCTTACTGAGTGCGGAGTAACTTTTCTTGCTTCATCTTTGACTTTGTTTGCTTCCTTTTCTACTTCACCTAAACAGCTTGCGAAACAATTCATTTATTATTTTAGTAATGGGAACTACTTTTATACGGAACATGAATCGTTGGAGTTTACCTGCTATTTTTGGTTTCGTAGCTGGGAACCAGTGGCGATCTGTGCGGTGGCGAGACTGCAAATGTAGCATTCTCTGGTTTTACTGGCTATAGTTCGGTCGGCATATAATACCTAAATGAATGCTATATTAGCTATTACTGGCGAATTTCTTTTCTGTTTGGCGGCCTGTTCTCGCAATAAACGGATTATTTAGCTAGCTGACGCGGGAACATTCATATGTAACAAAAAAGCAGTAAAATTTGGTCAATTTTGTTTAATTAGAGCTGGGCATTACAAGGTGCAAGTTTTATATTATCACCAACAAGCAGCACCCTTCATGTTGGTCCAAATCCATGTGCTCTCGAACTTTTAGATTCGCCAAAGAGACTTTTGGTCTTTAAACCAATGTATCAAAGAGACTGCGTACCTGCTAGCTAAAATCCGACCTCAAAGCTATTTTTCGTCAAACTCCAACTCGCGCAAAGTAAATTGGAAAATCAATGAAATCTTCATTTATTGAACATCGGTTAAACGAGTGAAAAGTGGTTGTTGTTGACATCTACCTCATGTGAAGTAGACATTTGAGGGATTTGTTCATACTTGCCCTGCAATTTTTCTCTCAATTGGGCCAACAGATCTTTCAATGACAATTTGGCTCCGTTAGAGCTGCTAAGGACAGCTAATAAAGCCCATGACATGGCACCACATCCTTGGCCGTTGATTTTAGCATCAGCACTAGTTTGGTTATCTCTACATCCAGAGAACATTAGTACGTCGGCTTTAGAAAATTTGGTTGCCAAAGTCTTCTTTTCTGCCTCAGAGTTTGGAGTGTTTTGTTCTTGTTTTGTTAACAATGAAAGAGCGCTGAAAGCTTCCTTCATCGCAGCTTGCTTGTCGCCTTTTTGGAAATCTTTAAGTGCTTTGATACCGCCTTCCAATGCAGCCTGCTTGTTGCTCTTGCAAGTTACTTCCAAGTTTCCATCAATTGTGTACATGAATGGCAAATCAAGCATGGTACCAGAATGGCAACAATCGAAAATAGCTACCAATCTGGAGCCTTCAGGTAAAGCTTGAACAAGGATTGTGTTCATTTCCTACCATTAATAATAATATACATCATCGACAATCATACCGGCAGAATTGTAATCTACTGGACAAATGGTGTTGTCCAACCCATCAACTTCATCACCGTCTTCGTCCTTTTGAGTTGAACCGTGTCCAGAGTAATGCAAGAAGAATGAATCGCCAGGCTGAGCTCCAGAGACCAACCATTTGAATGACTCGATAATATTGGCTTTGGTTGGGTTGCTTTGTCCTTGTTGATCATCAGTCAAGATTCTAATATCGTTAAACTGGTCCTTGATGAAATTGTGAACATTGTTTACATCATTGACACAGCCGGATAATTGAGCTTGAGTTCCAACGTAATTGATACCAATTAACAATGCTCTGCGTTTGCCATTGCCTCCCGTATGAGTTGACATTGAACCAGTTGGTTTTCTACCGGTGGTAGTTTCATTTCCTCCAATCACTTTACCCAGCGCCTGCGTTAGCTTGTAAGGTACCTTTTCAACTTGGCTTGGGTCTATTTTTTCAACTACCTTTTCCAAATTGTCGACTAATTTTCCTAAACCTCTGAACATTTCCTGATTTCGGTGAAAGAGCAATCAAACCACAAAAAAGGGGCGAAACGGTGGTTTGGGAGGTGGTACTTGAAATTCATTGGATAGGAAAATGAATCCTTGAAACAGACATTAAGGATTAGTGAAACTCACAATGTCAGATGGCTTCGCAGGAATCTGGCCAGCTTCTATATCAAGATCCGATTCAACCGCAAGGCAATACTAAAAACAATCCTGAGATTTGCGGCAATATTTCTGAATGGAAATGAATCAAAATTGGTTCTGAGGTGTTATCCAATATATTATCCCGTTAAACCAATCAGGATGGTGGAAGAACTATTACCAGGGTCAATGCATCCATCCATGCACATCAAAAACCTTGGCAAAATTAGGCTAAACGAGAAACGAAATATAACAGGATAGAATCAGCGACCAACTGCGCAGTTACCAGTGTAAAACAGATAATTCTAACTATATTTATTCTAGTTTAGCGCAAGTTGAATGCATTTGCACCGGCATCATTTGAAGTCAAGCTTCCAATTCCCCAGTTGGTTTGTAAAGTCTTCAAGAGCGAGTAGTGGTTATAGTAGGTATTGTCTTGAGTACCAGCAGGGATACCAGCACCCAACAACACAGTGTAGATTTGGTTGTGAACAGTATCAATATCCAAGACATTGGCACTTTCATCAAAAGTAACGACAAACAAAGTCTTTGAGAAGACAGGGTTTGCGAGCAATGGTTCGATGAATCCTTGGAGCCAGTTAGCTGCGTAATCCAAGTCAGTGTCGTGTCCATCATTGTTAATGTTTGGAGTGTAGAACATGTAATTTGCAAGCTGGCCGGATGCGATATCGGCTTGCAATTGATCTGCGTTTACAATATTGTTGCATCTAGCTACATTGGATTGAACATTTTTGTAAGAGACAAATGGGTTGTGCTTGCGATAGTATGGGGCAGCGTCACCTTTGAAGCATCCAGAAGCAACTGGGTAGCTCTCTTGGTAAGTTTTCCAAGTCAACTGAGCTGCTTCTAATTTATCTACAACATTAGTCTTGCCGACATCAGCAGTAAAATCCATGAAAACACCATTAGTAGATCCAGATGTCATTGCGATATAGTTTGGCTAGGTTAGCAAAATAGTACTTGGGATGGATGGGTAACACCATGGTAGTTGGTCAGCAAGCGTCCTTTTGGAGCAAGCACTTTGCCAAAGTAAGGTTGGTTAAAAGTAGGGCCAAAACTTTCATTTTCCAATACAATAATGAAAATATTGTTAAAGTTGGATGTAGCTGGCAGTGCTGCACTGAGCGCAATCAATGACGGAATGAAGGAGAGCATTGGTGAACAGAGCCTCTTGTCTGCATTTAAGTGCTTTCGAGAGTCACAAGGATGTGCTTTGACCAAACGTGCCAACGGACCTATGAGTGGCCAGGGATCCCATGGATTTTCGGCCATAAAAAGTCAATTTTTAATTAAACTGCCAGTCACTAATGAGATTGTAATTAGCAATGACTGTTTACGCTACGGCTTCCTTACCTCGTGCGATTTTTCCAAACTGTTGAAGAATTGAATTTTCACGAGCGCTATGAACAGCGGCCAAGTACTGTAGCGTCCAATATGACCACGTTTTGACCTTGTAAAAACAATGCAAAAACAAAGCAAAAGACACGTTTATTAGTCTAAATCTAGCGCAAGTTGAATCCGGTTGCACCGGCATCGTTAGAAGTCAAGCTTCCAATTCCCCAGTTGGCTTGCAAAGTCTTCAAGAGCGAGTAATGAGTGTAATAGGTGTTGTCCTGGGTACCTGCAGGGACGCCAGCACCAACCAACAAAGTATAGATTTGGTTATGGACAGTATCAATGTTCAAAAAGTTTGCGCTTTCATCAAAAGTAACGACAAACAAAGTGTTCTGGAACAACTGGTTGGTCAATAGCGGCTCGATGAATCCTTGCAACCAGTTGGAAGCATAAGAAGTTGAAGTATCGTGTCCATCATTGTTGATATCTGGAGTGTAAAAGACGTAGTTTGGAACATTGCCGGCAGCGATATCCGAGTTCAGTTGATTAGCGTTAACAATGTTGGCACATCTTGCAGGGCTGGACTGGATGTTTTTGTACGATGCGAATGGATTGTGTTTCTATCATCAATAAATAGTTACTCTGTAGTAAGTGCCTTTGTCGCCGGCGTAGCATCCAGATGCAATTGGGTAGGCTTGTTGGTACGATTTCCAAGTCAATTGGGCAGCTTCCAACTTGTCAACAATATTAGTCTTGTCAACATCAGCAATGCTGTCCATGGAAACGCCATCAGTAGATCCAGATGTAAGAGCGATATAGTTTGGCTAGGTTAGCAAAAGGTACTTGGGATGGGTGAGTAACTGCGTGGTAGTTGGTCAACAGGCGTCCTTTTGGAGCAAGCACTTTGCCAAAGTAGTTATCGGCAACTACAGTGCTGTAGCTTTCATTTTCCAAAATGATAATGAACATGCGATCAAAGTTGGAGGTAGTAGGGAGAGCATGCGCGACAGCCAAAGTAAACAAAGTAGTAAGCATTTAGATTATGTCTGTTTCTCTCTCTTTTTATATCTCATCTACCACAGCCATTTACCAAAATCGGGCAACTACATGGTCGCACACAGATCTCAAAGTCAGTTGGCCATCCGGCAACTCCTAAAATGAGCAGGTCCCTATTTACCAAACGGCCATGAAAGAGTAGTATCCGGTTGCAAAAGGAAATAAGAGAATTTATTGCAAATCAAACCCAGCTGCACCAGTATCCTTCAGGTTGAACATGTCAACTCCCCATTGCTGGTTCAGAGTAGCAATCTGGGAATAGTGCGTGTAGTAAGTATTATCCTGGGAGCCAGGAGTAACACTTGAGCCAAGCAATAGAGTATAGATATGGTTTCCACCAAATTCAATGACACCCAAAGCAGCTGCACTTTCGTCAAAAGTAATCACAAACAGAGTATCAGCAAAAACAGGGTTTTCCAAGAGAGGTTCCAAGAATCCCTGTAGCCAGTTAGAAGCATACGAAACATCAGTATTATGGCCATCGTTATCAATGTTTGGAGTGTAAAAAATGTAATTTGGAATATTGCCGTAGGCGATATCGTCCTTCAAGAAATCCGCATTGACAATTTTAGCGCATCTGTCAGGGTTGTTTTGGACGTTAACGTACGACACGAATGGATTATGTTTTCGATAGTATTTGCCGCTGTCGCCTAAATAGCATCCTTGGTCTTGTGGATAGTCTTGCTGATAGGTTTTCCAAGTCAAACCTGCTGCTTCAAGATTATCTGCTAGATTCCTCCTGTTGACATTTGCATGGAAGTCCATAATGACTCCACTTGGTGACCCAGATGTCATGGCAATGTAATTTGGCTGGGAAGGATGTATTACGGCGTGATAATTTGTCAACAAGCGTCCTTTAGATGGTAGCACCTTTCCCATATAAGCATTGTTCATTACAGTGTCAAAGTTTTGGTTTTCAAAAACAATAACAAAGTAATTCTTGAATTGGTGGCGTGGGTTTTGGTGTGGAGCTGCTAGGGCAGTTAAAGCTAAAAATATAGCGGTGAGCATTTCTTTCTATGTATTTCAGATGCTTTCCTTTCGTTGTATTTGTACCCCCAGGATTTTTACGGCACAATCACTCTGGCCAAATTTAGGCAGATCCCGAGTTATCAGTCAACCAGAAAAACGTTTCATTGATTAACTATCAGTTGCAGCGTTGGTCGACATTAAACTTACCACCGATACAGCATTTCGATATTTTACCCGTTGAGATTATTTTCCACCTCATTTGCATTTTCCATCGCATTTTGTTTTGCAAAACGTTTTTTCCTGATAAAACGTGTCGGATTTCAGCGACACAGAGTCAATTCACCGCAAGAGAGGTAGGCTCATCAAGTGCGCAAGAAGGTACTGCTAGTAGAACTAGCTTCAACCCCATGGGGTTTGCGACCAGAAATAGTGTCACAAGACCACAGCGGAATTGAGTTTACGCCAAGTTTGAGCCTTGAACCGAAAAGGTAAAAGGAAGCAAAACTGAGAGCAATAGCAATCCCCTACAATATGTGTAACTCAAGAGTCTTCTGACGGCGAGATTCTTTGGTGGCCATATTACTTGTCATTAGCTTCCTCTTCAACCTAACAAGCACTACAAAAATGGTTTATTTAGAGATGAATTACAACAGGCGGTACTTCAACGTCTTCTCCTTCGCGATCATTGACACACATTTCCAACATCAACACTTTGGTATGTTCAGGGACAGGTTTCTTTGAAATCAGCTCGAGAATTTGCACAAAGTTGAGGTTCATTCTCTCGTCGAGCTTCTTTTTAGGCATAAAGAATGAGTAGACCATGGTTTGACCGCACGAAAGCATTGTGATTTCCAATTCGTGATTGTCCTTAAAGTGCTTGATAAAGTGGGAAAGAGACATGTCGCCTTTCAAGTCGAATCTGTCCCATAAAGTCCATTCTGATTCATGGTATTTGAATTTTTGAGCTGCAATTGGCTCAGAGAAAGCATAGAGTGGCAAGGCCAAATTTACAAATGCGTTCTTGTAGTCTTCCAAAACTCTTCTTTGATCAATAACCTGGTGTTAAGCAGTATCTACCTTGTATAATTCAAGACAAACTAATCCAGTGACTAGCGCGGTTGTAGTTGCGATAGCGGGGATGATTTTACCTGCAATAAACTTGGTTTGGTGTCTGTCGGCAACTGTGATAGAGTAGTTGGTTGCACGAAGGTTAGATGCAGCAGTAATGAAATCAATGTGGAAGTTTGTGTCATCATCCTTTTCGAAATCTGCAGGGGCAAGTCTCTTGCTTCCAAATCTGGCTTGGTCTGGGAGAGCCTTAATAACTCTGTCCAAGTCACTTTCATCAACTTGAGCTTGCTGGTTGGCTTCAGATTCTAAAACTGCAATTTTAACACCTGATCTAGGTGAAAACTCTGGAACTAGGACAGTCTTCAAAATGGATTTAATCATGTCGACACCATTTTCTTGTGGAATTCCATAGTTGAATGCCCTCAAATTAGCAGCAGCGACAATAAAGGACATGTGCAGTTCCTATCGTTAACGAGTTCCGATACATTATCCGCATTAAAGTCCAGGGCATCAGGAGCACGTTTCGGTCCACTCCAGAATGGAATCCCGGTAGATGTAACAGCATCCTTAGGGAAGTTGTACAACAATTGCAAAATCTTGTTGTGGTATTGCTCTTCGAATTGCAAGCGAGCCCAAGTAACACAATCTTCAAAATTCTCTGCCTTGTCGCTTACAAGATTGCTCAGGATATTGTCAAAGGTTTCCTTGTTATTCCCACCTTGCTTCATCATTGAATCAACAAAGTTGGCATCATTCAAGTACAAGTTGGCGCTTTCAATGCTCTTTGTAAAGTAGCCTTCAAACAAATCTCTACCCCACTAATATTAATAAAATTTACCTGAATAGTATGCTCAATAGCATTAGGGAAATTCTTTAGCGTGCAACTTGGAATTGACTTTTCTGGAGGGTCGTTGGAAGACGAGTATGACTCTGTCAAGCCTGGAATAACAACTTGAGTGTTGCCTTTGGTGCCCAAAGTACCAGATTCCAAAAGTGATTTTCCATAGAATACACATCTTCTATCCATATATCTACGGGCATCAATATTGTCCAACGCGTTGGTAACGCCAGTCAGTCCAGCCCAAAAGTCCTTATCAAAGATCTTTTCTGTATCAGGTCCTACTCTTTCAGCAAATGCCTTGATCTTTCCTTTGGTTGCTGGGTTCATTATTTCAACTGCACTTGCTGCACATTCTGACTTTAATTTGCTGACATCCCAAGGTCTAAACAGGAATTGTCTGTTCAGGTTACTCTTTTCAATAGTGTCCATATCTGTGATGATAATCTTTCCTTCAGGACCTGTTCCCAAACCAATCATAGCCCAGTTCTTTAACATTTCACAGCCAATCGCACCAGCACCTACCAAGAATTGGCGAGTATTGGCAATTTGATTTTGGAAATCTTTTCCGAAAACCGCAATTTGGTTATCGTAGCGGCTTCCAGTTGGTTTACATCCAGCTTCGGTCAGCGGAGTAGATTTTGGCAATGATTCAAGAGAATCAAAGTAAAAGTACTGGAAATTTGGCATGAATTTTCCACTGCAAGCTTTCAATACTTCTTGCGCAACAAGACCGCCCAATACTGCATTCATTGGTGGAAGATCACCTCTAGCTTGGTAAGCAAATTCTTTAATTAGCTTTTCATCAAATTCTGGGGGAGATGCCAAATGCCTTCCTAATTCTTTAACAATTCCAAAAAATTCGTTTGCATCTCCGTCGTTTCGTGGATTTGGCAAACGAGAGCGCTTCTTTTTAAATTCGCCAATCGCTTGGAACGCAACGTGTAATTGGGTTGGACGATCGTATTTTGCAAAATCAGCAATAATGACTTCTGGTTCTGCAAATGATTCGGCAAGGGTTTTGAATTGTAAAACTTTAGGCATTTTTACTTGTTTAAAGTATCCTCCAGTCTTGTAGTCTCCAAATGATAAAGTATCGCCGATTTTAAATGTGAATGGGCCAGTAACAGTAATTTTGCGTGGTGTGATATCATTGAGTTCAGCCATGCCTTGGACTTCGGTAAATGTAACATAATCGCCGTCTTCGAGTCCGTGACGCTGATCTTCCAAACATGCAACTACGCCATCGGCATCCTATAATTAAAATAAAGCGTACTTTTGAAACAGCTGATATCATTCCCGACAGTGCATTTTCGCCAGTAGTATCACTGACTTTAAAGTCCAACCCAAAGTCATTAAATGCAAAGCCAAACAAACCTCTGGTTTCTGCTGCAATAAACTTGACTTTATGCTTTCTTGCCAATTCATTGATTTGAACTTTTTCATAGTGATCACGGTCAGTGACTACCACCACTTGGTATTTACTAATAGTACTGTCGTTCAATTCACCGTCAAATACATGGACAGGCACATAGCTGTTCAAATCAACTAATTTTGGCTGAGTAACTTTATCTTTTGATTGGCCAATATCATTTTCATGTAAAAAGAATTGGGATGACAGATCGGCAATTTCAATCTTTGATCTGTCGTATAGCGTAACTGATTTCACACCAGCAAGAATTACATTTTTGGCTGAGATTAGTAATGCAGGTACCAATTTCAACACCAAGCCCACCAAGACCAACCAAGAGCACATTAGACTGACTCATTTGCTGCATAGCTTCATGGCCCAATACATATCTACAGTTATTTTGCTTTTACAATTGTCTGGAATACAATCCTTCGTCGATTTTGTTTACCATTTAGATGCGGAAAATGGAAATTCACAATCTTGAAATTGTTACGCACTTTTTGCCACGCATGGATGATTCTGGAAGCAACTTAAAAGAGCAGTCATATTAAAACTGACTACGAATCGCCATTGTCTCTGAATTATTAATTTACCGCACACCCCGGCTGCATCTGAAGGCGGTCTTGGAAGTTATCCCATATCCAATTGCAAAATTAAGGAAGCTTCAGACTATGTATTTTTTATTTTGAAACTGGACCTTGGCAAGCATAAATAAATATGGACCCAACAATCCATTCTTTGTCGGAAATGCAAACACTGCACCATCAAAGCCTTCCAATCGCAAACGCAAAGGAATACACCTATCAGCAGTACGTGGAACTGCTGAAAATTGGATTATGTTTGACAGCATTGGCTTTCTATTTCAAAAAATAACCAACCGTCAATACAATAAACTCCAGTTTCTATTTACTGATTTCCCGCTCGCATATTCGTTCTATTTGAGAATTGGGTAATTTATGCCAAGCTGTACTGATGTCACCCAATTGCCAGGTCCTCGCAAAACAATAGATCGTCATCTTTGTAAAATGAATTCTTTTCAGTTACAGTGGTCGCTAGAGTATTGCCATGGACCTCCGAATATAATTCTAAAATCGCCGACTGGATTTAATGTCAGTAATCCTTCGCCGATAACTGTTGAATCAATCGCATATTTCGAATTTAACACAACTTTTTGTGGTGCTGCTTACCAGCCCGTTGATCCTAGTAAGTGCTGTTACACGAGTTTCATTCCCTCTCCGGTAAAAGGAGTCGAAAGTGCTGTATTTTATTCTTCCGATTATAAAATCTCCGCAGTACCAGGATATGCCAATAATTTGTATAAATCAGTAACCAGCAATACATCTAGTTTGGATGGGTACAATGAAATTATCGTGCTGTGTAATTCAGTATGCAACTTGGGATTTGTTTGTGATTCGAAATCACTCTTGATCTATGATTCCATGGACTGCAGCGGACGCATGACAACAGTAGCTGATAGCTATGGGGTTTTTAACGATTCCAAGTTTGGACTTGTGTCGGTAAACAGATACTACATCAAAAACAGAAGCTACATTGATTGGACTACGCCAGTATATTGGGAAATGGATTACAATTACCCAGCAGACCAGGCGTATATTGCATTTAGTGCGCTGGCCATCTTGACATCGTGTGGATTTATAATTGCGGAATTAATATACGGTAAAAAGAAATCGTACATACGCGTATATATCCAGATCTTATGGCTATTCTATGTCATACTTTATATGTTGGCGAGTGTTTATTCTCCAACAGCACTAGGAACTCTATGGGAAACCGAAATAGCGAATTTGTTCTTTGGATTGTCAACACTGGGCTCAGTTCTCTACACTGCCAATTTCATGTTGTCGGTTCGAAGCAGGAACAACGTGTATTTGAATGCAGGAGTGTACAGTGCGATTACGACAGTAAATGTGCTGCTCAACTTTCCGTATTATATCGCTGCGGCTTATTACAACACCACTTGGCCAGTATTCATACAAAACTGGTTTACTTTTGCCGATCTGTGGATATTCTTCCTCTATATTTTCAATCTCTCGCCAAACGCCTACTTTTTATACAAGTATTATCAGATAGAAATAGTCCGGGACAAGTACATGTCGTTTGCCAAATTCTTTTACATACTGTGCAGCAAGGATCCATTATTTGCTTTTTACATATCAGTGCACTTGCTAAACTTTCTTGCCTACTGTGCCATGTACGGAATATTAAATTTGACAAACAAGCTTGGATCAGACCAAATGCAAAACACGATCTATATGATTGAAGCGCTATCTATCAGCTGTCACTATATCTTGGTTTTCATTTGCTTAAAGTACACAGGTGCTATTTTAAATAGAATCAACGCATCCACTGGCTATTCCTCACAAACCAAAGCCCACACTCCATCAATAAACGACTATTAGATTTTTCAATCATCTCGTACACTGTTCTGGCATGGCAAGGTTCCAAACAAGGGTCTTGTCTGCTTGACATTGCAATGATAACTCCAAGTCATTTATTACAGATTCAAACTGCCCCACAATCTACCTATTCTAATCTTGGCACCATAACTGAGGCTACTCCTTTGGCAACTTCGCCTGCCCACTTGATTTTTCCTTCATCATCGTATATTCCCAATCCTTGTACACAGTTATCTATCCATTCACCCCCTAGTTTTTCAGTTGTGGACCATGTATAAGTTCCCTGACCGTTGTACTGGTTTTCTTTCCACATTCCATCGTAAGAATCTCCAGAAACGAATTCAATCTTTCCTTTGCCAGACATCTTGTCCAATTCCCACTGCCCAGTGTATGTGGTCTGCGTTTGTACACATTCATAAGCTCCTAGTCCGTGCCGATAAATTGAGCCGTCAACTTCACGATACTCTCCATCTGTGTTAATGGAAACTACCGTATTTCGACCCATCTGGGAAAATGAATGAGCCGGTTTTTAAATCTATTTGGACTTGCTTTTCTTTGCCTTCTCTGCTCTTTTTGCTCATTGAACGCGTAAATTTGAAAACATCTTTTTATTAGATGATGGGATTAAGAGCAAACAACACAACAGGCGAGTAGTCTTTATCTCCAATCAGGGTTTGTAATGCTTCATCGATGGCCTCTTCGTTTACTGCACTGGATTTATCGATATATGCATAGTGTTTGTTTAACAAATCACGGACTTTGCGCTCTTGTTTTGGTTTGGACTAAATAAGAAATAATTACTCTGATATACATTGGCTGAAAGTCTGGTGGGAGACCGTATCGCAGTATACACTCGATAAACAATCTCAGGACTTTCAAGTGGTGCCAGGAAGCAAAAGCTTCACTGAAATTCGCTTTGCACAATCTAACTAGGGAATTCTACGTTAAATCCATGTACCCATTGCTCTTTTTCAGTTGCAATCATTTCCTGATACTTTTTCTTTTCGTCTGATAATAGCTCTGGATTCCACTTGAAATCACGAACAATAAACTTTTTTTCCCTGGCTTTGGCAGTGAATTCGTCTACTATTCTTTGGAATAGAGTTACTGTGAACAAGGCATATTCATCATCTTCAGCAATTTTCAGTGATGATCGTGGAACAACCATTTGCGTTATAGTTTCGTATTGATCAACCCATTCTTTCATTGAATTTCTGAATTAAGAAAAGGATACTTTGGGACTGCGACAACAAGGGTAATCAAATATTCTGAATCGAGCACGAAATGCTCTTTTTTGACAATGTCATTCAAACTCTTTACGAGCAAATTTCCAGTGGCCTTCCTTTGAAGTCCTTGTAATGCGGCCTTGGTGATACCATATGCTTGCAGTTTGCCCTTCATTACAGTGTCGACTGAATTGACTTCATTTAGAATACTGTCCGCCAACTCTTTTAGCGTCTTGTCTGATCGATACTTCATTGTGTTCCAAGAAAACGCTTCCAGATATAGCGCAACATTTTCTATGTTAGTGAAAGATACTGTCCCCGACGTTCAACATTTGTTTCCATTGTTCGACATCGTTGTTCAACAAGGTTTTTAAACTATCAGAGATTTTAACTACCACAGCCTCAATTACAGTATCGTTTTTTGCTAATTCGTCTGATAGTAGCATGAGAGAATCTAGCGTCCCGACCTTGGTTAGGAAAAGATACTTTGAATTCCGGGATGTTGAATGGGAATATTTCAGCATAATCGTGTTTTGACAATCTTTCCTTTAGTTTTGCAATGGTATCTTGTTTTGTGGGGTTGGCCGGTGCTGAAATGAACCATTGCGTTGCTGGTTGAGATGACATTTTGATTTTTTGAAAATTAACAGTACATGAAATGATTTCGGTTTATTAGAATAAAATAAAAACGGATTTGAATATCCACAAGGATGTTCTAGCGCGTCGGTTAGGACTGCTCTGATCTACTGCAGCAGAACGCCAGCATCCACTTGATATCAATAAGCATATACTTCAATGCACGCGTCCAATTCTCATCTTGATTAAATTGGAGCTTGATGGACGAATCTCCAATTCGATCTTTACTTATTCTACATTAGAAAATGGATACTTGTACGGCAGTTTATACCTTCCATCTTTACTTTCTGCATGATCGCCCAGTTCTTTCAGACACTGAAGGAACGCTACTAGTCCTAAATCAAATCTTCTGTTCCAAAACAGCATGCCAGTAAAATCACTAGATCCGTGTAGCTCATAAACCGATAAATCGCCATCCAGCTTTTCAATCTTTGAAAAGCTCCCTAATGGTACAATGCGATAAGAGGAAAAAGAAAAATTGATTCGCTGCGCAATGGTATCTAAAAGCAAAGCAGTCTGTCCGATAGCAGCATTGATTTCAGGCCATTCCACCATTCTAGAAGGCAATCTACCCAATCGAAGCCCGTTAATTGTTCCAAACGGCCCATCATGCCATATCCTAAACGTATCATTAAATACATTGGTCTTTGAGAGTACTTCTAATCTGCTATTTGCGAGCTCAAATTGGTTATTCACGCTTGCCAGGTCGTCGTGATGTTCTTGTATATCCATCTGCAGCGCATTCAGCTGTCTCCAATACCTTGTTAGTAAGATATTACTCTTGCTCCTGCAGTTCGACTTCCTGCAGTTCCTGTTCATATTTTTCGTATTCAGCATCAATAGCTTCTCGTTCAGATTCCAACTGAATCAGCATTTCCTTTGCTTTTCCATACCGCTTCTTCAACTACAGTTAATTATAGCTACCAGGTCAACATCGTTCTTTGCGACTTTTGTTTCGGTGTGGTTCTTTAAATAATTATCGTACAGCGCTTGCTCTTTTTTCAAGTCATGAATCTTTTTCTCTAGTATATTAACAAATTCCTGGGAACACTCGTCGCACATTGGGTTATCAATATCTGTTTCCTCTGATATCAGTTTAAACAATTTATTGGCAATTGAGAGTCTGTGACTGAGATGTCCTCGGGTGGTTTCCGGAATAGGCTGCGGTTCCATTGTTAATAAGGATGGATCTAGTTGAATTTGCTGTCCACATTGCTGACAGAAAAATAGCCGATTCATTTCAGATCAAAAAGTTAAAAATGGAATTGAGGAGCAAAATGGAATTGGAACAGGTGTACGAATGGTTCAAGTTGCAAGATGTTCCCGATCGCATAGAGGATATCTACAATGAACTTTTGAGTGGGCTGGATAAAGAGTTGGAAATGAACAGGACGCTAATTTATGCCCTGTATTGTTATTCAAGCAAGTACAATATCCCCATACCAGTGTCAATTAACGAATACGAAAATTTAGTTTGTTTGAAGGAAGAATTAGACTCTCCAGTTTTTGGAAGGATATTTAATCAGCTTATTATTGTGCCCGACAAGCAAATATCGAACCCAGGTTTATTATTGGTATCTTGCAACTCACCATAGCGCAAAGCTGAAAAGTATCTGCAGAGGATGGAGCAATATGGTTCGGAGGGCTAGCAGCACTGGCATCTGGATTGGGCTGGATGTATCACGCAGTTTCAATTATATGTTTCAGTTATTTACAGTTCCTATGCGATCATTATTACCCAACAGCAATGCTCATAGATATAAATTCAAGTCTATTATTATATTATACAATGGTATCTTCTTCCTTTTCATCTTCTGCAAACATTTCGATTTCCTTATGCTTCTTCATGTGCTCTCGAAGCTCGCCAAAGAACGTTTCTCTATCAGTTTTCCAGTAGATGACCAAGTCAAACAGGCGGCAGAACAATACTATCACCACCACGACAAACTGGCCGTACATGAGGATAGTAGCGATATCGAATTTAGCAATAGAATCAAGGAGGGCATTCATGATATTTTCTTCAAGATTCCAGATAAACATTGCTGCAACTGCTAATTTTGCCATGAAAAATACAAATGTAATAAATTCAAGCACCATTCTCCGTAGCAATTTGGCTTCGTCCTGATACGGAAACAGAACCAAAAAGTGGACGTTGGCTCCAAACAAGAATACCAGACAGAAATACTTGAAGGCTTTCCTAAAATTTTTAAATGTTTTTTTGAGTTTTTGAATTCTAAACATTTCGTATAGCATGAATATGAATACTGTTGTGCGATCAGCGACAGTGATTGCGAGAAACAACACATCCGCAATCAGTGATTTTGAAGAGAGGTTTGCAAGTTCATGAATCCACACATAGCATGAAACGAAAATGTAAAATCCAAACAAAGCGCAGAGCAAGTCGATGCCATAGTGTCCGTTACCATAAACTGAAGGCTCTCCTTGAAATAACAGCTGTTCCAGATTCCACTCCATTTCATACGATTTCTTGTTTCTGATAAGTTCACAGTCTGTACATTTGGAAGCAGATTCAGCAGATTTGAGAGATGATTGCGACGTTTTTGAAAAATCTGTCTGAATTTCCAGTTTTTCTACCAGGCCGACTGTCGACATATTTTGCAAGTTTCTATTTTTGTTGTCGCTTTTAAGGGCTGGTTTTTGTGTGACGTAAAACCTGCAAGTCTTTCGATGCGTGTGGCTTCCGAATCCGGGCTCTGTTGTTTGAAAGAGAATCGAAACCACACCTCAAATGGCCGCAAAGCAATCATGCGAGCCATGTTAGTTGCGATAATTAGAGATCGAAACCCCACTGCCGGCTGGTGTGAGAATGATGCATTTTTTTAATTTTGGGAAGGTGCAGGTTTTGGTTTGTGCGAATAAAAAAACAAGTTAAATTAAAAAAGACTCCACGTTAATTTAACTGCTTAACTGGCCGTGTAAAGCCTTTCTATAGCGCATGGTAGCGAGACTGAAGGTGTTGGAACGATTCAGAAGCATTTAGGTTCTTATCAATCAGACGGCACCTTTCTATATGATTTCAGATCAGCTGCATACCTGGATATTAAGCATTACCATCTTTCAGCGCAGTTTGTCGCACAAACTAGTTTGATGTAGGGCAAATTTGCTGTTACTGATAAATAAAGTACAATTCAGATTCATAAAATGCAGCTCTTATTACTGTGGAGCGAAAGTAGGAACGAGATCATAGTCACATCTTTATTTAGAGTCTAGTTAATTGTGGAGGGACAAATGATGATATGGTGCTTTTTGGGCTGTATGCACGCAAGAACAATTCAAATGTTCTGTTTGCTCCCACTGGAAGCCAATTGGCAATTGCAACCGGATCGGTTGGCTGAGTTGCTGATACGGTAATTGTCAATGAACCATCAGAGTTATGGACCAATCCAGGAGTCCGGTCGCCGATAGCAAATCGTTCAATTGGGTTTTTGATCAAAAACCCATAGTTTGGATCTCCAATGCCGTAATAAATCGTAGCGGACCAGAACCCATTCACTGGTGGCAGGTTTTTAAAAGTCAGTTGATAGCTGTTCGATCCATTGTATGGCTCGCCTGTGGTTACATCTTGAGAAGTTTGATAGTAAATTGCAATAGATGGTGGAAGAGCTAAATAGACAGAGAATGCAACAGCAGCTCTGACTAAATAATTTTCACCAAAGTTTCCAATGATAGCATTGCTTGTATCCGACCATCCGTTTCCATATCGCTTTCCGGTTTCCAAGATACCTGACTGAATTGTTTTGACAATAGATGGAACTTGACTGGCAATTTCAGCCAAATATGTAGAATTTCTGGAAGCTTCATCCACAACAGATTGGAAAGTTTTGACATATTCAGCAGATTCAGCGCTTGCTGGTTCAACATGCTTCAAGCCCAAAAATGCCCATTTCCAAGCGATAGTGGAGTTTTGAGGTGATCCAGAGTACTGAGTAGGTGTAATCGTGATATCCTCCATTTTTAAACCTTGCAAATAGATTTCACCCAACAATTCACCCAATTTTAAAAGCCTTGGTTCGTCGACTCCAAAGTTCAATCTCTCGGCCTTGTACTCGGCCAAAAGGTTGGCAGCCAGTTGTGCATCAGTTGCGTTATGTCTATATTAATTATAGATACCTTGCGCGGATCAAACCCATCGCATCAGAGGTGTGGAACTTGATCGCCTTGGCGTTCTTTGCCCGTGCCAGTCGTTGAGCTTCATCATCAGTAGTTGATGGGCCATACAAGATGTAGTTTCCTCCACTTGCATTTTCAATTGTAGTGAAGCCAAGTAGACAATTTCCATAGGGGTCAAGAAAATCTGTAACTACATAGCGACCATCAGTCACTGGCGGAACAGTAATCAATCTTGGGGAAGCAGCTAGATCAAAGAGCCCTACTGCATATACCGTGTCTAGATTAGATAAATTGGTACCAACGTTTGGTGCAACTACTGCAGAGAAATTTTCATCAGGAACTAGCGGCTGATTAATAGCAAAAGAATTGTAGGAGGTTGAAAATTTGTAGAGTAATCGCAATTTTGTCTTGACGAATTCAGCTGCCGGCAAGGAATAGATGAACGCATCGGAAACAGCATCTTGGGAGACGACAGTAATTGAAAGGAAAGCAATCAGAGAATATATTTTCATTGTTATCTTGATTGAATTCGTGTACTATTTATATCTTGGACGGTTTCGGGTTCCTTGTATTTTAAAGGCCTAAACTAGTTCACGTGCTATTCAACCAGAACAACTGCAGGCCTATCCATGCACTTGCACTCCAAAGTGAAAAACGCTAAACTCGAATCCTGCTGCTGCGGCATATTATTTGCGATAGGTAGCAGACCATCGATGTCCTACCCTTGCAGAATGATATTTCTTACGAATAAAGCCAGATCCAGATAAAGACGAAAGATAGAGCCGGTATAGATATATCACTGTTCACTGTCAGGATGTTCAAAATTATAAAGATTTAAATCTGGGAATTTGCGGTATACGATGGGAAATCGTTTACGTATTGTAAAGCGGATTTATCCATATTTGTACGAATAGCGCTGTTTGTAGGTGGAGAGTTGTTCCACCAACTTCCGAAACACTGACTTAATCTTTCCGCCACTGTTGAAAAATTAGAACAAAAATGGAAACCAGTGTCTATGTATTAGAACAAAATCGACAAATAACCAAAGTGTCGCCGGATCTCAAGCTTATAGTAGTTGCGGCTATGGGAGGAACACTAATAGAGTGGTACAATGGTCTCTTAACTCAGGTACGACTTTTTTCTATATGGGATACTAGCAACAACGTTAGCTCCAATGTTTTATCCAGCAGACACAAAGGATGCGGCTTTTATCAAATGGCTCAGTACATTTGCCGTCGGGTATCTGATAAAACCGTTTGGAGCGTTATTGTTTGGGCATTTAGGAGATAGATTTGGCCGCAAGTTCAGTTTCATTTGTACACTAAGTATTATGGGGATATCTACCTTTTTGATGGGCTGTCTGCCCACATACAACAATATCGGAGCTGCTGCTGGATACTTGCTATTTGTATTGAGGTTATTGCAAGGTTTGGCTCATGGAGGCGAATATGGAGCAGCAGCAGTATTTATAGGCGAACACGCACCAGCCGGCAAAAGAGGGTACTACACTGGGTTTATACAGCTCACCCCTTGCTTTGGAATGGCGCTCTCCTTGTTCGTTACCATCATCTGTAATTTAGCAATGGGACAGAAAGAATTTAGCAATTGGGGATGGAGAATTCCATTCTTTATCTCTATTCTACTGGTCGCGGCTTCACTCTACATTAGATTCAAGTTGGATGAGTCTCCAGTATTTGAAAAAGCAATTGAAGACGGCTATCGTTCAAAAGCACCTCTGATAGACACCTTTTGTAAATGGGAAAACTTGAAATTGGTATTGAATGTGTTCTTTGGCTGTTGTGTTGGTATTGGAGTGACATTCTACTTTATTTCGCTGTACACGTTGTATTATCTGCAGACTAGCTTGCTCTATGATAATTTAACAGCTTGGGGTGTTTTGTGCGCAGCTCTTGGGCTTGCTACTCCTATTGGATTCTATTTTTCGTCCTTATCGGACAGAGTGGGAAGAAAATGGATCATGGTGGTGGGATTGGCACTGGGTGTTGTCTCTTGGTATCCAATATTCGTCGCTCTCCGCGCGCTTGGCCCTTATGTTGACCCAAATGCCACTTTATTGGTGGCATCGGCTTCCTACAACCCATATCTGTCTTCATTTTTGGTCTTTATTATGATTGCCCTTTGCGCCATAGCGTATGGTAATATTTGCTTAATTCCAGGTCCGATAGGTGCATTTATGGTTGAACTGTTTCCTACAAATGTGCGCTATACAAGCATAAGTGTTCCATTTCATACTGCTGGTGTGATAAGTGGGTTTACACCTCTTATTGCATTCTCTTTAACGGCAAAAACGGGTAATATGTATGCTGGTGTGTGGTTTCCGATTGTAGCTGTGGCATTGTCAGTGGTAGTCATGATTGCTTTTACTCCAGAGACATATATGGTAGATATTGAACATGTCGGAAAACTTGAATGCGTAGAAATTGAATATCAAAGTGATAGGACTGAAACAAGTGACACTATCGTTGAAGAATAAATTATTAGACACATGCTGTTTCTCGTATTTCAAGTGATTCTTGGAGGACAAAATGATAAAGTATAAATGTTTTGAAATTTCTGGTTTAGATTTCGTCATTGCAGCTCAAGTAGTGTTTACTGGGCACCAAATGAATATCAAAAACTTTAGCTAAAGGTAAACTACAATTGTTGAGGCTCTTTATTATCAAATCACGATCAGAAGGAGGAACAGCCATGAAAATGGTTTGCAAGCAGAACTAGGCAGTGGTGAAGTATCAGTTGCACTTGTAATGCCGGCCCATGATTTGAATATGGTAGCAAACCCAAACAGGTCTTGCTGTATCAGCGATGAATGATCCACAGTCCCATTCAAATTAGTGTCTCTATTCATATTCCTGTATGAGAATAATCCAATCCAAGGCGCTTGGTTTGCATAGTCAACAAGTTGCTTTGCATCATCAAGCCCAAATACTACATCGCCATTCTTTCCAATAACAGGTACAATCCCATAAACCACGTTTGGCATTTTGGTTTGCGAAATATACCCTTTGGTTCCTTCAATTGCTGAAATTGCAGATTTGACAGCAGTGCCGTTTGATCCGCAGCACGCATAGTCCCCAGCAACAACATTTATAGATGAAATCGCAACATTATACAAACCAGCGGATTTTAGCACCTGCATCCCATAAATATCGATCCCAGTTGTATCCGATGGCAAGGTAAACGAAACCTTGAGATTAGGATTGTTCTTTTGCAGAGTGGCAAGTGCTTCACTTCTTCTATTGTTAGTCTTTTCAAAATCGTCCAAGTATCCTGTAAACGGTGTGTAGAATGTAATGTATGAAGCGCTGTATGCAGTAATAACCGACTGGTACTTGGCAACCAAATCATCAGTACTGCTCGCATTTGCAGCAATTTCGAATCCGTCTTCACTTCCAAACGAAATAATTACATCACCACCATTATTACGTAAATTACTGACAGTGCTTGTATAAAATCCGCTTGTTGAATTGGCGGTAATATTCCCTTGCCAGGCGGGATATCCGCTATTATCACTGTAAATAGGCCCGATGGTATAGTATTGAATTCCAGTTTGTCTGCGGGCGATATCGATATCAAACCGCGGATGAATCGTAACGTCTACATAAGGCGCTAGGATCTTTGATGGCCATGAACATGCAACAGAAGCAACCAATAGAATCTTCATTTAGTTGGAAAGTTGTAATTCAAATTCCTACCATTTCAAACGGTTGACATGTGAAAACAGCACTGGCGCAAATTTATTAAAAGGCAAATACCATACACAGTACAGCAAGACCAAGTGATACAGCTCCCAAAGCACCGCCGGTTGGCAATGGTGTGGTGTCAGTAGGGGTGTTGATACCAGCCCAAGGTTTAAAGATACTAGCGAAACCAAATAATAGTTGATTAATTTGAGAAGATTGGACAATCGTGCCATTGACATTTGTATCTCTATTAAGCTTGTTGTAAGCAATAACACCAATGACAGATGATTTGTTGGCATACGCAGCGAATTGTTGCGCATCTTCCAGTCTGAACACTTCCCCTTGGACGTTATTCGCGCCGATAATTGGAGCAACACCAAGGGTTTGGTTCTTCAACCCAATCTTTTCCAATTGCGGAATCGTTCCTTCAATAGCGCTAATAGCATACCCGCCCATACCAGTTGCACCGTTAGGCGCTCCAGATGTTCCATAGTCAGCAGTAATCAGATTGACAGACGACAACACGACTTTGTTCTTGATGGTGGATTTCAAGATGTCCAGTCCAGTATAATCAATACCAGATACGTAGGTTGGCAATGTCAGTGAAACCTTTAGTTTTGGGTTGTTCTTTTGAATAACTGCAAGTGCTTGGTTACGCAATTCGTTTGCATTAGAATCAAGGGTAGCACTGGCTTCAATATCAATAGTGATATAAGTTGCGCTGTAAGCGGTGATTACTGACTGATACTTTTGTACTAAATCGTTCACTGATGAAGTATTTCTTGCGATTTCCATTCCAGGGCCGCCAAAGTACAGGACTACATCGCCGCCATTACTTCTAAGTGTAGTGATTTTATCTAAATAGAACGGCGGTTGAGCAGTTGCGGGAGTTGTGCCTCCCCAGGCTGGGTTTCCATTGGCATCACTAATGATTGGCCCAACGGTAAAGTAATTGATTCCAGTTTGTTTTTGTACGGTGTTGATGTCAAGCGTAGGAAAGAGGGTAATGTCGGTGTATGGTGCCAATAGCTTGGCTGGCCATTGAGCGTTTAGTCCTGCTACCAGTACCAGAAAGTTGAATTTCATCAAAAAGCTTTTCGTTCTCTGTCCTTTTGTGGCCGTGAGGCTTGGAAAAAATCCCGAGTTTTGGTAACAATATCAGTGAGCTCTTTTCTTTGGAATTATCAAGCGAGACTATCGGTATTCAGACTGCATGGAAGCGGATGTCGCTCGTCCACAGTCATAATGGTGTGTTGAATCCGGCACTGCTGAGATCTAGGGAATACCAAATGAATCAGAGCGCATAATAGTACTATGCCGCAGTGACACAAGATTTACAATTAAAATAACAATATATTAAATAAATATGAGATCAACAAGACTGAATTATTCAACTACGGTAGAAGGGATAATCCTACAAGAGTATTCATATAATTCATCGTCACAGGTAATAGATATAGTAGAATCCTGGTATTCTACAGCCAAAGTAACAAATTCAACTTCGCTTTCAGACATAATCACAGTTTCCGCATCAGGATCTACGTGCCTATTTTCCCAGATACTGTTAAGCCATTCCCTATCGCTGTTGCTTGTATTTGTTCGCGAATGGAGGAAGAAATCATCGGAAATCGTCGATACTGGCCGATACTGGCCTTGATCTCTACGTAACGGCTGTTCCTGCGGTAAAATCAAGACTGGTTTTGGATTATGTACAGTTAATTTTTCAGATAATTGTTGTAACCTTGCCATCAAGTACTTGATTTGTAGATGAAAGTAAAGCGCTAGCATTCCTAAAACGGTTATTATCACTGATAATAAGATGCGTTCTAACTGCATTTAATGAGGTCGACACTTGTTTCTTTTTAAAAGATTTTGCGTAGGGGGTTGTTGGCAATGACTATGCCCCTGTAGTCGAAGGTGCAAAAATTGTGGAAATAAAAAAAGTAGGATTAGAACTGATGTGATAAAACAGTGCTAATAACCATATATAGCGGATAGCGTTAATTACATGTGCCGCACAACCATGATTTCTCTTGGTAACTTACTGGAAGCAAATCCACCGTGAGATGCTCGTACGACAATTATTGCCATCACTGTAATCTGTGATAAATCTCTACATTCAACGATATTAAATAAATGAATCGGGAACTTTCACCCAATTTAACGTATATTAAAAAAACCATAATTCGAGATTTTTAATAAAGCAACAGCACTGATCTACGTTTCTGTTTGTATTTAATAAGGTGGCAAGCGTATTAAAGCCTTATTCTATCCATTATAGTTGAAATTATTAAGCTATTGCATGTGAAAGCGATTTGATTAATCACCATCAGGGCGTATATTAAAACTAAAACAAATCCAAATCCAGTAAATCTTCATCTGCCGCTTCCGGAGTTGCTGGTTTCGTCCCAGTCATATCAATCTCCATCTGCACTTGTTCATCGCGCACAACTTCTTCTACAATCAAAAACAATTACCTTGAATCTGGACTTGTTCTTTTTCTTGAAACAGCAAAGACATGCGCATATGATGTTCCTGGGGTATAGGCGGCTCAAATGGCAACAGTGTGTGCTTGGCAACCCTCTGCGCATAATCTAACAACTCCTGCGAATCAATACCAACTAGTTAACTTGCAATTACCATTTTGCGTAGATAAAATTCTCTTTGCTTTAAACAAAAGTAATTCCAACTCATTGTAGCTTGAATTGAGATCCTGGGCAAATTTCATATTGGTTTTCGTAACGTCGAATAACGACTGTTTGTACTGGTTTATTCTGGATTGAATTTGCTGATGCTCGCTGATTCTGGAGAGTAAATCGTCCAAGCGTTTGTCAACTCGAATGATTTCATCTGTAATTGATGCTGGCGAAGTGTACTCTTTATTCAGCGTTATATTCTCGAACGATTCAAACAAATCCCTGATTCTAGAGTTGTATTCTGTGAATATTTCTTGTGACTCTTGCTTTAGATTTCTCTCCATTTAAATTCAAAAATGAAGAATTTTGAGCTTTTAAAATGGGCCTTGCTCTTTGGCTGTTCTTATTCGTATCACATTATGATTTCAATGACATTTGGAACTGCGTCCCATGTGAATCCGTACCTTGCAGCACTATCAGAATTGGTAGATGAAGGAAACCAAGTTACTTACTTTGCTCCTTCAGTAACACTAGGATATTCGTCCAAGTATCCAAAGATATCGACAGTAGAAATGAATCTGGATCAGGAACAAGTGAGGGAGATTGCACTTTCAAGCCAAAAGGATTGGAACGCTACAAAGACAGACATAACTCCGCTATTTAAGGGAATTGTGGATTTATTCAGAGATTCGTATCTGGAAATAGAACGGTTTGATCAGAAATACCATCCAGACTTGTTCATTTGTGATATTTTCAATACTGCTTGTGTGGAATACGCAAACGCAGAGAAAAAGAATTTAATCTTTCTACTTACGAATATTGGGAGTCTTGGGGTAGGCGAAAGCTGGTATACTCCCAGCCTGATGTATCCCATTGCACAGCAAGAATTAGTAAGAAGTTTCCGTGCCAGATTGGCGGCCAAGCTCAGTGGATTGCCTTCTCTAAATCAAGTTTTAACATTACGCAGCTATATGGCGAAATTGAAACAAGACAAAAAGGAATTTGGACTTGATCTTACATCTGCGCAAGATACTGTCAAAAAGCATTTGATATTGACACATAATGTTATTGGATTTTACAAAGCTAGGGAATTGCCAACAAATGTGATTCCTATTGGGCCGATGATATCTGATAATGTTGGACAGTTGGATGGAGAATTACAATCACAGCTTGATAGATTCAACAAAGATGGCATATCAGTGGTATATATTGCTTTTGGATCGGCCGCAAACGTAACCGGATTCATTGGTGATAGAATTTTTGAAGGAATCAAGTTGTTACTGCATGAAAATCCAAACCTTGCTGCAGTGTGGGCACTTGGAAAGTCCGATGCAAGCAGTTTAGCAGTTCCAGAAGAATTTAGAGATCGTTTATTATTCAAACAGTGGGTAAATCAACGTGCTCTGCTTGCACACCCTGCTACCAAAGTATTTTGTACTCACGGAGGCATAGCATCAATCCATGAATCAATGTATGCCGGAGTGCCGATTGTAGTAACTGGAATATTTGGAGATCAATTCTTGAACGCAATCGCTGCTCAAGAAGCTAAAATTGGACTTGAAAACAAGAAAATGGAGTTTACCCCAAGCAGTTTAAAGGAGAAAATTGTATTTCTGAACAAGGAAATCGCTGATCCAGATTCTGAAATCTTTGAATCTGTCCAAAAGATGAAAAAGATTGTCCGGTTGAACAGTGTAACGCACAAGCTATATCTAAAGAACTTGTTTGAAATGGCTGCTACTGTAGGATATGCGCATTTGGTGCCAATCACATCCAAATTGACGTGGTGGCAAATTTATGGAGAGTTTTATTCTCTTATCATCTCGCTGCTCATTGGATTCATTGTTGTTCGGTTCTTTTTCAAATCAAAATAAATAAACCGTCATGCATCAGATTGATTTAGGCTTAGATTATCGAAGCCGCACCAGTTTTGCAATTGACTTTGCGAGCACTAATTCATCTTGAACTAACGACAAAGGGAAATTCCATATACTTTTGATTTTTTTGATTTTTTCAAGTTGTAGAACATGAACTGGCTATTCCTGGTTGTTAGCGTATGTACATATAAAATTGCTCTTGTAATGTCGTTTGGTACGATTTCCCACATCATGCCCTTCCTACCAGCGCTTCAAATTCTCGCGGAACAAGGAAATAGGATTACATTCCTCGCTCCGCAAGAATATTTAAAGCATGTGGATGACTTTCCAGGTATTCTAAAGAGACAAATTGGATCAGGGTCAAAACAATGGGACAGGGATTACGTTCGGGATTTTAAAACGATAAAAGCATTTGATGGGAAACAAAAGGTAGATTTGTTTCTGTGTGATTTCATGACTCCAGCTTGCTTGGATTATGCGCATTTTCACAAGAAAAAGATAGTTTACCTGGCACCGTTAGGATATCTGGGGATGGGGAGATCTTGGTACATTCCGCCTTACGGATCGCCCTTCACTCAGGAACAAGTAGTCTCTAGCCTGTTTACCAGAATATATAAATGGCTTACGGAAATACCTTCGATACCAGAATACATTGAATCGATCAATCAATACGAAAACTATATGAAAACTCGAAAGGAACTTGGATTAGATAAGGCCATTCCAAAAGATTATATTGGCCAGCACTTGTTTATATCGCATAGCGTGTTTGGGTTTCACGAGCCAAGAGACTTGCCCACTAATGTTCTTGTAGTTGGACCAGTATTGCCTTCAACTATAGATCCTTTAGAACCAGAATTGCTTGATCAATTATACAGCTTTGAAATTAAAGGAATCTCTGTTATTTATATCTCTTATGGGTCTGTATTGGACATTACACATTTTACAGGACTAAAGATATTTGCATCAATAGTGCAGTTGCTAAATGAAAACCCAAAGTTGGCGGTGATTATTGCATTAGGAGGGACTGATCCGCGCAGTTATCATGTTCCTGATGATCTCATTGATAGAATCATCATCAAATCGTGGGTTAATCAGCGCGCGTTATTAATGAATTCTGCAACCAAGCTATTTATTAACCATGGTGGGCTGTCGTCGATTATGGAATCAATGTATGCTGGAGTACCAATGCTTGTCACTCCCATATCTGCCGATCAGTTTGATAATGCAAAAAAGCTAGTAAATGTAAATTTAGGTGTTACCGTTGATATTAACAGAATAACACCTAGCAATTTCACTAGCACGATAAAAGAAGTGATGGCGCAATTTAAAGATCCAGAGTCAAAATTATACAATGGTGCACAGAGATTCAAGAAAATAGCCAGATTAAATAGCCAGAGTCATTTATTGCTGTTGGTGAATACTTTTGAAATGGCAGCTACTGTTGGATATAACCATCTGGTCCCAATTACTGCCAAGATGACCTGGTGGCAAATCCATGGCGAGTTTTACACTTTAATTGCAACATTATTCATCGTGCTTGTCTCAATAGTACATTTCTTGGAAAATAAAATCTAATCTCGGCCATTCGAATCGGATATCTGGGTTTATGCAAATTTTAGTTTATGCTAGATTATCACGCGTCATAACCCCTCAATTCCTTCCTCACACTATAATACCGGCCGTTTTAGCATAGGCCGATTATTATATTTAATTTGGATCAAAGTAGCCCACAAGTTTCGAATTTTGCTCGTGAGAAATGAATTTTATGTGCACAATCTTCATCACGGCTACCGCATCATACCACATAGCAATATCTATTATCCTTGGGACGGTGTCACACGTACTACCTTACTTTGAAATTGTCCAGCCGTTGATCGACCAAGGAAACACCGTTACCTTTCTGGCTCCAAAAGAATCGCTGGGATATCCAAAGCAGTATCCCAATATTGCTACACACGGGATTGAAATCAATCCAAATCATACCATGTCTGCGATAATAAAGCGATTCAAGTCCGCTCTCAATCATACTAAAATGGACTCCAAAGGCGTTGGAAACTTTATGGGAATTTTGCTTGATAGTTATCAAGATGCATATGTGGGAATCGACAAATTCGACAAGCAGCATCATATCGACTTACTGGTATGTGTCGCATACAATTATGCTTGCATTGATTATGGGCATTACCACGGCAAGAAAATGATTGTGCTTGGCCATTTAGGATTTATGGGGGTAGCGCAAACTTGGTATTCTCCCAGTGCATTCTCTGAATTTACTCAAGAGGAATTGGTCCATAGCTGGTACAAGCGTATGCAGTATAAATACGACAGCTTGCAGCTCCAGCCATCAATGTACAGATTCAACAAACGGGTATCAAAAATCAAAAAGAACTTGGGGATTGAAACTCCAGGCTTACCACGTATCTTGAAGCAACACTTGTATATCGCACACAATGTTTTTGGACTAGTAGGTGCTCGCGAAATGCCTCCAAATGTTTTGGCTGTTGGTCCTCTGCTTCCTAAAACAATAAAGCCGCTAGAACAGGATACCCAGCAAGAACTAGACAATTTTGAGAAACATGGAATATCAGTAATATATATCGCCTTTGGCACAGCAGCAAACATTACTGGCCCTATTTCTGAAAAGATTTTTGATGCTTGCAAAAGGGTATTACAAGATACTCCAAATACTGCTGTAATCTGGAGTTTGGTCCAAACTGAGAGCAACCAGTTGCAGATACCACTTGACTTGCAAGGCAGATTTATTCTGAAAAAATGGGTAAATCAACGAGCACTGATTGTCCATCCAGCAGTTAAAATATTCTTGACACATGGCGGCATTTCGTCAATACACGAAGGTATCTACGCTGGAATTCCGATGATAGTAACTGGTATTTTTGCCGATCAGTTCGCAAATGCTAAAGCAGTAGCACATGCACATTTGGGCTATGAAAACAAAAAGCTGGAATTTACAGCAGAAGGTTTGAAAATACAGATTGGCAGCCTCTTGAGTGATGCAAATGATCCTACCTCACTAGTTTACAAGAGCGTTCAGAAGATGAAGAAAATAGCACGTTTGAATAGTGAAATGCATGTCAAGACTGTTATTAATATGTTTGAAATGGCTGCTACTGTTGGATACGACCATCTAGTGCCAATCACTGCCAAGATGACCTGGTGGCAGTCGAATGGCCAATACTATGTGTTCTTGCTTACTACGCTCACTGCCGCTTATCCAATTTTGAAGTATGTCGTAAAAGGTTTGAAACTAAGGAAATCAATGAAATAAACCAGGTTATTTGCACTCAGTGTTGAGTTCTCAAGCCTTGGCCATCCTCGAAATGGAGTAAACTATTTAATATTGCGATTGATTCAGCCATTGGTCTGTGTCTGGCTGATTGGAACAAACAAGGTATATGCGGCCCGTTTCGATGACTCGCACCAGAGATATTCTCACTAAACAGCAGCAAAAGTTATAGGATATATCGCGATAGGTATAGTGGCTGGCTGTGCGAAATACCATCTATTTAGCTGTGAGCTTTGGGAATTGTCGGAGTATTTCAGTCGATGATTCATTTCATATCCCCGCTTCGCCACTGTACCTGTAAATATAAATGAAAATTCGCGTAAAAAACCAACAAAATGAAAACCAGTTGTTTGTCTCTGCTCTTGTCTTGTATCTCAGCATATCATATTGCGGTATCACTAAATTTTGGATCGATTAGTCACGTACTGCCTTACTTTGAAATCCTGCACCCCATGATTGACAAGGGAAACACAGTTACTTACCTATCGACGAATTACGGATTGCCCTTTGCAAAGAATTTCCCCAAAATCACAACCAGATTAATTGAATATCCAGATGAATCTCTAATGATGGAAAAAGTAAAAACCAGGTTTCCACAGCTGATGAACTCTACCGGAATGTCGCTTGGATCGCTTTGCTTTCTTGGAAATATGTTGACCAGCACCTATCTCGATTTTTATACCGGAATTCAAAAGTTTGATCGAGAGCAGCACATTGATTTGCTCGTGTGCAACATGTTTAACCTTGGATGTATTGATTATGGCCATACCAACAACAAGAGACTCGTTATTTTAGGACCACTCGGTTTCTTTGGAATTGGTCAAACTTATTATGTCCCAGATGTCTTTACCAAACTTTCTCAGGAACAGCTTCTCGCGAATTTCTTTGCACGCAACTTTGGATTTTTGACAACACTCCCAGAAACAATCCCTGCTTTGCCAGAGTTGTATAGCTTGTACAAGGAATTCAGTGGGATAAAAAAGCAGGCGGGAATCCATTCTCCGTTCTTGGCAAGTGTAGCAAAGCAGCATCTATACTTTGCTCACAACGTATTTGGACTTGTGAAAGCTAGAGAATTACCTCCAAATATCATTCCTGTTGGGCCAATTTTGCCGCCGACCATAAAACCTCTTGGTCCTGAAATGAAGGAAATGTTGGACAACTTTCAAAGGAATGGAACTTCTGTGGTTTACATTGCATTCGGATCAGCCGCTGACATTAGTGGATCCATCGCTGAACGAATCTATGAAACTGCCAAGCAACTATTGAATGAAAATGAAAAGTTGGCTGTTATTTGGCCATTAGTCCGGACTCATCAACAGTTTGAATCTCCTCCTGGGTTAGAAGGTCGATTTATATTCAAACAATGGGTGAATCAGCGCGCTCTACTGCAACATTCCGCTGTCAAGCTATTTCTTACACATGGGGGTGCATCTTCAGTTCACGAAGGAATGTTTGCAGGTGTACCCATGATCGTGACTGGAATATTTGCTGATCAATTTGCAAATGCGAGATCGGTAGAAGAAGCTCATCTCGGATACACAAACGACAAATTCAAATTCACTCCTGAACAATTGAAAACGAAAATCACAAAACTGCTGCAAGAATCTGCAGATCCAAGTTCTGTTATTCACAAAAGCGTTGAAAAAATGAAAGTTGTTGCCAAATTGAATAGTGAAACCCATGTAGTTACTTTGACAAACCTCTTTGAAATGGCTGCAACTGTTGGGTATGACCATCTAGTGCCAATCACTGCCAGGATGACCTGGTGGCAGTTGAATGGCCAATACTATGCATTCTTGCTTACTACGATTGCCGCCTCTTACCCAATTTTGAAGTATGCTGTAAAAGGTTTGAAACTAAGGAAATCAATGAAATAAACCAGGTTATTTGCACTTTGTATGTCAATTACAATAATTTTCTCATCCACGGATGAGTTTATCTGTCTATGAAATTGGTTCGAATAAACTGAATTCTTTTATTACATTATATTTAGTCTAAACATCTCTAAACATCTCTAAACATCTCTAAACATCTCTAAAAATCTCTAAACATCTGTTCGGTGGAAAAGGTAATTGGATTCCCTCTGCTTAATTCCATATTCGTTTCTGGACCCAACTCTTCGCTAGTTTCCATCGCTTCGCTGTAGTTTTTGACATGTGTATGTACTTTGCCAGGTGGTGGTATTTCGCGATTAGCCATTGCTTCAAAATCGACTTTGGAAAACCATACATGCTGTTTTATCTCTTCGTCATCTAGTCGCTCATCTGGATCTGGTTCAAAGAGTCTCATTATTAAATCAAACACTGTATTGGAAAAATATTGCTGTGGATCTGGTGGCCATCTGATATTACACTGCAGTATCCTTGCAAATGTCTTTTGTGGTATCGATTCTTGGAACGGAGAGCAACCGGAACATAATTGGAATATTATCACGCCAAATGTCCACCAATCTATTTTTAATCCATAAGGCTGTCTATTCAATACTTCCGGTGCAAGATATGACGGTGTTCCGCAAAATGTTGTTGTAGTATTACCATCCAATTCTTTTGCAAACCCCAAATCGGCAAGTTTTGCATGACCTTGGGCATCAAACAAAACATTTTCAGGCTTTAAATCCCGATATACTATGCCTTTACTGTGCAAGTAATTGAGCCCCATGTATATTTCTGTTGCGTAAAAGCGGGCGTGGTCCTCTATCAGGTACTAAATCAATCGACATATACCCCGTATGATTTGATGTAATTGAACAAATCGCCCCCTGGCAAGTATTCTTGTATCATAAAGATGTTTAGAGAGTCTTGAAATCCGCCAAGAAACTGCACTATAAATCCGCCTCCAACAGATTTTTCCAAGATATGCTTTTCATTCATCACATGTACAACCTAGATCAATTAATATGCACCTGCTTCATCTTTCTCAGCACTTCTTTTTTCATTACTTTTAAAGCAAATATCTTGCCATCACTCTTGCGTCTAATCTGGTATACTTTTGCGAATCCTCCTTTCCCTGCCAACCGCAGTATTTCGTAATCAGACAATGAAGCTGATAACTGATCGAATTTCTCTGCTGGATCAATGCCATATTCTAGGTGTTTTTGCGGTTTATCAGCTATCTCCAGATTTGACAGCGACACACTGAATAAATCATCGTCTTTTGCTTCCACTGGCTTTACTGAAGATTTTCGTTTGAAAAAGTTTCTCATAAGATTACGGAGCTGAAATCCATGCCAGCTAAATTTTAATATATTTGCTTATTGTGCAACAATGCCGTGGAGATTTCTCATCAAACATAATTACAATGATTTTCAAATAAGACGAGTTACCCAATAATACTCGGTGTAAATGCAATTTGTTATTCCTGTTTTCTCATACCTTCAGCTTGGTCCCATCTGAAAATCCCAATTTTTAACCGTACCGCGCAAGAACTCTCAGGAAATATTGAACTGGCCATGTCTAAGAGCCAAGTCTTTTCTAATAGTTGGCAGCTCGAAATTTTCAAGTGTTTTTTTTCTTTTTTTCCATAAAAACATGAAAAAAAAATTATTAGACTTGGATGATTTAACTTCTGCAGCCCCAGATTGGGATGCTGAAAGTGATGACGACTCTGAAAACGATGAACAGCAGGCCAGAGAACACTATGTCCAGGTTGGGAAAAGTAAACTTCGAGACGCTCTTGAAATACCTTTGGATGGAAAATACAACGGAAAGAAAATCACAAGAAAGGAATTATCAAAACAAGTAGAACTGGAGGGCTACGAAGTTGATTCTGACGAGGAGTTAAAGTTTGAGTCTGATGAAGAGTTGGATTTTGAAAACAATGTTTCAAGTGAAGGTGATAGCGAAGGTAGTGAAATTGGTGACGAGGAAGTTGATGATAACGATGAATTGACGGTAATGTCCAGATTAGAGCTTCAAGAACAAGATGAAAAGGCAATGTTAAAGAAAATGTCTGAAAATCAAAAGACGGAAATTGAAAAGGGACAGCACGTCAAAGCCCAGCTGTCTCTATGGGATGGAATCTTGGATTTGCGTGTTAGAATTCAAAAAGGGGTTGAGGCAGCAAATACTTTTCCGCAGCACGATGTATACTATGACCACTTAAATGAAGACAGTATAGATGAAAATATCCAGAAGACTACATCAACCTTGCAAGGCTTGCTGAATAATTTGGTAGACATGCGAATGGTAGCATCAATCTAATATTAGGACCTCTTGGATAATTCCAACGAAAAGATTGACGTTTCAATCAAGAGAAAGCGAGATGAAGATGATATTGACGAATGGCTCCACTCTACCTGGGAAGAAGTTTTGAAACCAATTGAATCCGGTTTCAAGAAATACAAGTACGATACCATTGAAAAATGGAACAACAAAGTGCAGGTTGCGAATAGCGTCACTTTGCAAAAGAAATTCAAAGTAATCAACCAATCCATTGTTAGTCAGCTGCAAACTATCGAAAATGACACTGAAAGACTTGTCAAAAGAACACAGCTCAATCGTGGCAATTATAAAGTTATTGGAAAGGTATTTGAAACTAAGGTAGACCGAACAGGAGCAACAGCCAGAAGAAACTCGCGACAAGCATCTTAATGATTACGACAAAGAAATCTTTGACGACGGCGACTACTACCAGCAATTACTAAAGGAGCTAATAGAAAGCAGATTGACGGATACAGAAGACCCTGTGCTATTAGGAATGAGATATGCACAACTAAAGCAATTGCAAAACAAGAAATCTAAAAAGAATGTCGATACAAAAGCGTCCAAAGGGCGAAAGATCAGGTATCATGTACAAGAAAAGATCCAGAATTTCATGGCGCCAGAACCAAGAGGCACTTGGCATGAAGAAATGGTTGAAGAATTATTTTCTGGATTGCTGGGACGCAAGTCTGGTAATGTTGATGTTCCATTACAGTTTGCAGATGGATTTAAGTTAATGTAATAAATGCTTTGAAGAATTCGCATAGTCAGGTGATCTTTTCAGAGATCTATACACTCTTGTGTGAACACCAGATCAGCCGTTCTAATAATGGCGTGCTCATTGTCCAACGGAATTTTTGATTCCCTAGATACGTATTCAACTTGAGAATTGCTCCTAAACCGGAAACAGAGCTTGTTGAGAGTGATTCTACACTATACGCAAATCTTCAATGTCAGTGCGATCCAAAACTGGAGATTAACACCGAGGCCCGTGCGGTTTGACAATGCCATGTCCCGCATTACATTGAAAATATCCAAATTGCAAGAATAAACTTGTTACCTTTGTTACCAACTTTCAGAGTCTCGCCCAATTATTCATCGACAGAGTGCCGTAACTACTTTTACGATACTTTTAATATTTCCCAGGCCAGTTTTCATTTGCCGTCCAAGCATTTGGATTGTGCGATTTTCTGTCAAAATTGAGTGATGCGAGATATAAAATCGCGAGGTGGAATTTTATTTTTGCAAATGAGAATAACCAGAGCCTTCGTATCCTCTGAATTCAATAAAGCTGCCGCAAATTTACCAAAGCAATCTGTTGCGTACCTGAAAAGCTTGTTTCCAGTTGTATCGTGGATTGGTAATTACAACTTGAACTGGCTGCTGCATGATCTGATTGCTGGAATTACTGTTGGTATGCTCGTTATCCCACAGGTATTTGTTTTTGATACAAGTCGCTGGCTTATGCAAAATTAGCAGGTCTTCCAGTACAATACGGACTGTATACTTCATTCGTTGGTGTGGTGATGTATTTCTTGTTTGCTACCTCAAAGGATGTTACAATCGGGCCTACTGCCGTACTTTCTCAACTTTCTGGACAATTGTTGGCTGCAAATGCAAAAGGGCTCGGGATTGATATCGTGTCGTACTCAGTTTCCTTGGCATTCATTACCGGGGTATATCAGTTGGCGATCGGATTCCTGAGATTGGGGATCGTTGTCGATCTAATTCCTATTCCAGTTATTGCCGGATTTACCTCTGGCGCTGCAATTCAGATTATCATTGGCCAAATTGCAGGATTATTCGGGATTCCAAACATCAACACTAACGACCCTGCTTACCTGGTCTTGTATAACACATGTGCTGCCTTCAACAACATTAACTTTGATATTGTCATTGGTTTGTCCACTCTGGCTCTTATCATCATTTTCAGACTCGCAACTTACTTTTTGGTCCAAAGAGGTCATAAGTGGGCTATTTGGATTGGACAGGCTGCAAATGCTGTTGCAATCATCTTGTTCACGCTTGTTAGCTACGGTGTCAATGCAAACCTATCCAAGTCAAAGTTCAAAATTGTAGGTACTGTCCCAACTGGTCTGAATTATATTCACGTTCCTAACTTGAATCAGTTTGGAAGTCTCGCATCAACAGCAGTGTCTGTGCTATTAGTTAGTGTCTTGGAACATGTTGCAGTGACCAAATCGTTTGGCAGATTGAATGGATATCGTGCAGACCCAAATCAAGAAATTGTTGCTCTTGGTGTTACCAATGTCATTGGTCCATTCTTTGGTGGATTTGCAGCGACTGGGTCGTTCTCCAGATCGTCAATCAAATCAAGGTCTGGAGTTAAAACACCGGCTGCTGGACTCATTACTGCGCTGATTGTGCTGTTGGCCATCTATGTTATCACTCCGTGGTTCTATTACATCCCAAGTGCGGCACTATCAGCAATCATCATTGCTGCGATTACAGATTTGATCAGTCGTCCAGCATTATTGGTAGAACTGTGGAACATTGAGTTCTATGATTTCTTGTCCTTCCTCATTGCATTTGTCATCACGATATTCTTTTCCATTGAAACTGCTATTTACAGCAGTGTTACCTTTGCTTTGTTGGTCGTACTCTATCGCGTTGCCCGTCCAAATGCCTACACTCTAGTCAGAGACAATGCTGGTGGATGGATTGGTGTAGAAACAATGAAGCAAGATGATGATAAAGTAGATGCTGTCCCACCACCGCCTGGAATCTTGGTGTTTAGGATTGAAGAAGCTCTGACTTATCCCAACTCCAACTACGTGAATGATTATGTAGTCCGCAAGGTTGAAAGCTCGACCAGATATAACGGAAATGCAGGTGTAGAGAACCAATGGAATGCATCACCACATAAGAAGACAGGGCATTTTGATCTACCAGAATTGAAAGCGGTTATCTTTGATTTGTCTGCTGTAAACAATATTGATTCAACGGGGCTTCAAACGTTGGTTGATATTAGAAAAGAAGTCGAGGTTCATTCTGGCAAGAAAGTGCCTTTCTATTTCGCTCATGCCAGACCTCATTTCCAGCATATCTTGGTGTATTTCCTGACTTTGACTGACCCTACTCATGATGTTGCGCCAATTCTCGCAAATGCCTCCAATCCGTCACTTACTAAAATCCATCGAGATTCGACTGTCAGCCAGATTAAAGAAGGCGATGTTCAAACCAATTTTGCAATGAAGTTCATTTGGAGAACCATAGATCAAGCAGTTGAAGCTGCACAACATGAAAAAGAATTATAATAAACTGAATAGTAATTTCTTTGTTTAGCATTATATTCAGTTGGAGTGTCTGATTCCAATGGCATTTAGACCTATTATTACCGCTAATAACCAATCCATAAAAATATGTTCTCAAACCGATATTCTCTGTTCAATAACTCCTATTCCATAATCGCCATGTGAATGCATTGACCCATATTACGTTCAATTCAGAGCAATTGCGTTATTCATGGATGGGGAGCCCTTGGTTGTAGATGAAAAAGTGATTAGTCAATGTGGCATGCAAAGTGAAATCAAGGAATACCAGAAAAATCCCCAAAGCAACACGTTCTTGTCTAGCGATAATCCTTCTGAATATCCCTCCCTCACTCTTACCAAGTTTCTGTCTTTGTAGCAAATTTTCTTTTGTTTTCCATGTTTCCTAAAATCGCAATATTAGCGTAAATCACGCAATTTTGCATTGCATCTCTACTGGATGACAACTTAATTCAGTTGCGCAAGAATTCCCAGAAATGACAAATTGCCAGTTCCAAGATAAAAAGGGAAGAATCCCCAGAGACAAAATAAATGAGAATCACCTCGGAATCACTAAAGGCTTCACTCAAAGAGACTGGGAAGAATCTCCCGCAGAACGCAAAAACTTATGTTGCTAGCTTGTTCCCTGTTCTTACTTGGATTGGAAGATATAACTTGGACTGGTTCTTGCACGATCTGGTTGCCGGGACAACAGTTGGCATGTTGGTTATCCCTCAGGTATTTGGTTATTAATTCAAGTCTCTGTCATACGCCAAGCTAGCTGGTCTTCCAGTACAGTACGGATTGTATACTTCGTTTGTCGGGGTCATTACCTACTTTCTATTTGCAACATCCAAGGATGTAACTATCGGGCCAACAGCTGTATTATCCCAACTGTCTGGCCAACTGCTAGCTGCAAATGCCAAAGGCCTTGGAATGGACATTGTCAGTTATTCTCTCTCGCTAGCAGTCATTACTGGAATTTATCAGTTGATTGTTGGGCTCTTACGTTTGGGTATTATTGTAGACTTGATTCCTATTCCAGTTATTGCCGGATTTACCTCTGGTGCTGCATTCCAAATTATCATTGGCCAAATTGCAGGATTATTCGGGATTCCAAACATCAACACTAACGATCCTGCTTACTTGGTCTTGTATAACACCTGTGCTGCCTTCAACAACATTAACTTTGATATTGTCATTGGTTTGTCCACTCTGGCTCTTATCATCATTTTCAGACTCGCAACTTACTTTTTGGTCCAAAGAGGTCATAAGTGGGCTATTTGGATTGGACAGGCTGCAAATGCTGTTGCAATCATCTTGTTCACGCTTGTTAGCTACGGTGTCAATGCAAACCTATCCAAGTCAAAGTTCAAAATTGTAGGTACTGTCCCAACTGGTCTGAATTATATTCACGTTCCTAACTTGAATCAGTTTGGAAGTCTCGCATCAACAGCCGTATCTGTCTTCCTTGTCAGTGTTTTGGAACATGTTGCAGTTACCAAATCGTTTGGCAGATTGAACGGCTATCGTGTAGATCCAAACCAGGAAATCATTGCTCTTGGTGTTACCAATGTTCTTGCTCCGTTCTTTGGTGGTTTTGCTGCAACGGGTTCCTTCTCCAGATCGTCAATCAAGTCTAGATCAGGCGTTAAAACACCTGCTGCTGGAGTAATTACTGCGCTGATTGTGCTCTTGGCCATCTATGTTATCACTCCTGCCTTTTATTACATCCCAAGTGCGGCACTGTCCGCAATGATCATTGCAGCCATCATTGATTTGATCAGTCGTCCAGCATTATTGGTAGAACTGTGGAACATTGAGTTCTATGATTTCTTGTCCTTCCTCATTGCATTTGTCATCACGATATTCTTTTCCATTGAAACTGCTATTTACAGCAGTGTTACCTTTGCTTTGTTGGTCGTACTCTATCGCGTTGCCCGTCCAAATGCCTATACCCTTGTCAGAGATAGTGCAGGGGGATGGTCTGGTGTAGAAACTATTAAGCAAGATGATGATGAAGTAGATGCAGTTCCACCCCCACCAGGTATTATAGTATTCAGAATCGAAGAGGCTTTGACATATCCAAACGCCAACTACATCACAAACTACGTCAATACCGAAATTCAGAAACAAACTAGATATAATGGAAAGGCAGGGTTAGCTGATCGTCTGTGGTGCAAAGTTGATGCAGCTATAAAGCTTGAAACTGAAGGCGTGTGGGACAATAGCTCTTCGAAAGAATTACCAGTGCTTGAAGCTGTTGTGTTTGATTTCTCTGCTGTAAACAACATTGATGCAACAGGCTTACAAACGCTAGTTGATATCAGAAAAGACGTGGAGAGCTACGCTGGCAGAAGAGTGCCATTCTATTTTGCCCATGTCCGTCCTCATTTCGAACATATACTGGTGTATTTCATCAACCTATTGAAACCAAACCATGAAATCACGCCTGTGGTTGCAAATGCAGAAAATCCAGATTTCCATGTTTCTCGCACAAGCAGAGTTATCGAGCAGGACCGATTGGAAAAGTATGGCACCCAAGCTGTATTTGCCAAGCAGTACATCTTCCGTACGATCGATCAGGCGGTTCAGGCTGCTCACAACGAAGAAACATCCAGAAACGGAATATACCTGTAATAAATATTTAACATGAAAATTGTATTAAGAATTTTGTTTTTGCAGTTTGGCGATTTCATTTCGAAGACCTTGCACTTCTTTATCGCGAGACATCTTTAGTCCAATCATTTCTACTTCCAGTTGCATCTTTTGCTTTTGCAGTTCTTCATACTCTTTAGTCATTTTTGCTTTTTCTTGTATTAGCTCCAGAATGGTCTGCTCCAACTTTTCTATTTGGGGATCTTTGTCTTTATGGAGATAACTAGCACCTACTTGCGCTAGCTTTAGAATCTCATTACCTGTTTCTTTGACTTGATGCTGGACTTTGTCAAACACGTTTATCCCGACATTAATTCCAGATTTAACCAAATAATCGCCATTCTTTAATAGACTAGAACCAAAATCTGTGATTGATTTCATTGGTCTCAACTTTTTGGGTTCCTCCTTGATGTATATATTAAACTCTAGTTTGTTTAGCCCATCCAACAGTCCAAGAACAGCTGATCGCATATCTAGATTTCGCATAAAAGCAGATTCATCATACCTGATATTATTACCAGTTACCAATTTGAAAGATTATCCTGCGAGTATAAATTATTCAAATGCGTTGCCAATACAGATCGCATCAGACACATCTTGATGAATATTTGAACACGCACCGTATCATCATCAGACATATGTGAAACAATATCAATGAGTTCGTCCTTTATCGACGATATAAATTCCCACAAGGTCTTCTTTTTCAAGAACGAAAATGAATCAATGAAGCCATGCGTTAGTATCTGCTCTAAACAAAATGTAAATGACTGCAGCTGTAGCGTGTAATCCTGGTTTGTAGTTATCCTGTCGATCAGATTGCTGATGGATTGCCTGAAACTTAAATAAAGTCCTTCATGTGGATTCATATTTTTTGGCCAAGAATTCAACTGCCAAAAAACAGTAGATCTACTAGGACAAGTCGGCAGGAGCCTTTGCATTGAATTATTCCTGTACACCGAGGCATGCCGACGATGAGTATACCGCAACATAACTCAATAATTCGGCGATAACTGCAGGATAATAAAAATCCTCTGCGGATACAATTACAAATGAGAGTAATTAATCTAAACCCTATGTGCTGACATGTGTCTGTCATCTCCAAAAAATCTCTGTCAAAATGAAAAGCTCTAATCAAAATATAACCTCAAAATTCCACGAATCAGCTCAGTTCCAGCAGTCCAGCAAGCAACTTGACAACCAAGATATCCAGGAATTCCTCTCACAGTCATCTATCCTGGAAACAAAAATCGTAAACCCAAAAAGAACATTGTATCCTGCACTACAAATCAGCGCTGTCAACGTTGATAACCTGTACAGTCTGGAAGAAGCCAGTTATCAGATACTAGACACAATTGGCAGTCGGAGCGATTATAAATGGGATGCAAATATAGAAGAAAAGAAGGAGGAAAAGAAGGATACAAGTGAATTATATGAGAATGCGAAAAGAAGGCTAGGAAATATATTAAAGCAAATTAATACGGACAAATAAATTCTATAGGATTAGCTTGTTGGGTAATTGGTTTAGCCAGTCTTGATGTTCAATCACCACTGCTTCGGTTCGCTTTTGTTCCTTTTTCCAAATGTTTTCATTTCCCCTTCTATTTCTAATACTAGCGGCTGCGTAAGATTTGTGTCTCGCAGACGGTTCGACAGAGACTGTTTTCTGTTTTAATACTTTTGTCAGCTGGTTTAATTCTTCCTCTATCTGCTGAAGATAGCTATTTTGCTTTTCAACGCGCGAGTCAATTTCAGTTTGCAGTTTTGGACTAGATTAATAAGATATTACATTATTTCTCTTTCCTGGCGGTTCATTTCATGGCTGTGTAGGTTGACATTGATGTCAGGATATTCCGATCGTAAACCTGGCGATTGCAGATGTGGCATTGGTGAATGTATATTAATAATATTTGGATGAGCGTCATACTCTTTCCTGACCCCCAACCCCAGACGTTCTTTGTAGCGCTCATCAAAATCTGTGTCAGCGAGCACATCCGCAATATCCTGCTTTTGCTTGTAAAGATACTCTTTTGTTTTTCTAATATGCTTTCCTTCCATTTTCAAAGCGGTGCTAAATTTTTCAAACTCGGATATCGATGACGAGCTTGAGAACTCCAGATGATTGTCATTCGTTACATCGAAATCGTCCGGAGTGTATGATAACAGCGGTTTCCCTTTGTAGTAGGAGTGAGAATTATCATCCTTGAAGCTGAATGTTTCTAGCTTTGGAGTTTTTCTTTCACTAGCCGCTTCTATTTGCTCTTTTGCAATCTCTTGCGATTTCTTGATTGTTTCCAATTTGGCTTCATACAAAGTCTCAAGATCATGTAATCTCCTATCCCACATTGCTTTTGTCGAGTTGTATTTTTCAACTTGCTCTTTTTGTAAATCTAGTATATCCTGGTCGTATCGCTTTAATTTCTCCTCATACTCCCTTTGTAGATCAGCAAATTTCAATGAATTTTCGTACCGCTTTTCTTCTAATTTGCGATCTTCAAGTTGGGCTTCTATTTGCGCTTCATTTACTTTTTGGTGTCTAATTTTCTCTTCTGCTTTATCTCTTGCCTCTCGTTTTAAATCGGCCAATTCAACAGAATTGATGGATAGTTTGCCTTCTTTTTGAGTTGTCAAGTTGTAACCCGTAAAGGTACCTGCTTCTATGTCACTTTCAGCCAAAATAAAATCTCCAACGCCTAGAATTAACGATTGGTACTTTTACGTAAATAGCCATTCCCAGCATCGCTCGCTTGCAAAACTTTGTAGATTTTCATATCATTCGTTTGGCTTAATACAGAAAGCGCTTCCTTGCGTTTCTTTGCCCTCACAGCGTCCAACTTCTGAACTTGGTCAACTTCAAAATCATCAAGGACTTTTTTTGTCTTTTCCTTTAACCTATCAACACTCTGTGAATATTTCTGTTTGACCAAAGTAACAAAACCAGTTTGAAGCTCGTGGGCAATCTTGTCTGCAGATTTATATTCTGTTTGAATCGGTTTTAATTCAATATCGCAATTGTCCATGGAGAATGTGACTGAAGTGTGGATCAATTCTTCAATAACCGAATCAAATAGCAAGGCGTACTTGTTTTGGAAACTGTTGAATTGGATTTTGAAATTTTGTAAAACCTCGTTTTGTTTTCTTGTAAAATTCAATTCTTGTTCATCTTGCAGCTGATCAAACTTTCTGTTATACTGATTTGCGAGTTCCTCTTTCCTTTGTTCGACCTTTCTCTGTTGTCCCTTCTCAAATTCTTGTAATTCTTCAAGTGTCTTTTGTTCAAGCTCTTTCTTCTTAGCTTCCAGTTCCTGACTAACCGGTAATTTCGCTTGGCCCAACTCTTGTTTCTGCATTAGTGGAAAATCGTTTGTTTTCGCTCCTTTTTCTGCAAGTGAAGGCGATTCTTTTTTCAACATTGGTTTGACCTCGAGTATTGTTTTTTTAGGTTTACTTTCTTCAGATGACGAGTCAAAACCATCAATATCATCTGCTTTTGGCTGTAATACAGATGAATGCGGGAACGATTTTTCTCCTGGTTTCATCAATAATGACGGTTTGGAATATAATTTCTCTTCTGATGTGCTCTTGATATCCAACATTGGAGTTTTTGAAGTATCAGTAGCACCTTTTGACAAAATAGATGAAATATCTTTTGGAGGTAGAATAGTGGTTTTTTGTATTGGCTCTTTGAGGTTATTTGGGATGGCAGTTTGTTTGGAAACTGTCGTTTTAGGGACATTATCGTCAGAATCAAAATCATCAACATCATCGAGAACAGGTTTAGAACCCAGAATTGGAATAGTCGCCATTTTAAGTGAAGGTAGAGCTTTTGCTTCCAACGGCAATGGTTTCATTACTGGCTTTACAATCTTCTTGTCACCGCTCGAATCAGATAGTTCAAAATCATCAATCGAATTAATCTTGATCATTGTTTTAGGGGGAGACTTTTTGAAATCATGCCTAACTGGCGATTTTGAACTTGCCGAATCGCTAGATTTAGTGTCTGGTATTTTAGGTACAAATGAATGAGAAGCACTTGAAGGCTTCGTTGATGCTGCAGCCTTCCGTTTCTGCTCTTCATTTCTTTTAATTTCACCTTTTGGATCTCCTTCCTTTAATATTTTATGATAAAGTTCCTTGTAGTATTCATCGCACGGATGATCCCAACTGCTTGCTCCCGTCTTGAAGTTGAAATAATAAATATTTCCATCGCCAGTTTGACTAGATTAATATAGAGTACCAAGGTTTCCAGTCTGGTGGTAGTTTGGCTTTTAAAGATTCTCTAGCTATCCACAACAAGTGTTTTTCAGATTTTGGGTTCATGCCTAAAAACTGGCCGTATTCCTCGATTTCTAGCGGTTAGAATAAGCTACCGTCTATAGTAGGCTCATAATCTTCATCGTAGCTATGATTAAATTTGCTATTACTCTTCCTCTAGTACTTTGCTCATGGCCAGCAAACAACGCGATTTCTGATTTTACAAGTCGCGTTCAAGCATCCTGCCTGATACCATTGCTGAGCTGATTCCTCCGAATTTGTGCAACATAAGGGCTAAAGTTTTTAAATGGCAATCTCTGTGCAGGAATTCAAAAATGGCTCTGTCACAATTACCGAAATTACAATGGAGCATGGAAACATTAAAACCAAGTTTTTGAATTACGGGATATCAATGACAAGCCTGTTGATTGATGGAGTTGAAATTTGTCTTGGATTTGACGATCCCCTCGATTACCCACCACTGAACTCACCATATTTCGGACAAGTGATCGGCAGGTTATGCAACAGGTACGATTCATCTAATGTAGAACTGAAAATGGCAAGTTTACCCTGGGCGGGAAAGAGTACCAACTACCTATTAACAACGGGCCAAATAGTCTTCACGGCGGACTAAAAGGGCTGTCCAGAGTATATTGGGATCATCAAATTGTATCCCAGGATCCGCCACAAGTTCAATTCTCATACACTTCAAAACACTTGGGTAATCTGATATTAACATGAGATGATGAATATCCGGGAACAGTCAAATTCATCTGTACTTGGACTCTTGATGATATGGAGTTGACGTTTGTCTCTCAAGCAGAATTGTTGGATGGACCAGAAAGCTGTGCCAATATCACCATCCATCCTTACTTTAATCTCTCTGGCTTTAAGAGCCCAACAGTCGTGGACCATGTTGTCGATATGAATGTAACTGGGGTACTTGAATTGAATGGAAATCAAATACCAACCGGCAAAGTGCTGACTGCAAAAGAGCGACCTAGTCTGTTTTTGAAAAATGAGCGCGTAGGAGACAAATTACCGAAAATAGCAGAATTTAGAGGCTATGACCATTACTACCTGGGCAGCAGTATTCAAGTGCAATGCCCAGAGACAAAGATCCAGCTTGAAGCTACCTCATCTTATCCAGGATTCCAATTTTACACTGGTAACTGGCTGGATGATTCACTAAAAGCAAAATCAGTTCATAAACAGTACCAGCCGTACGCAGGATTCTGCATTGAACCAAGCTATCCACCAAACTCTATAAACATCCCCGAATACAGCCCAAAAGTTATTCTAAAAAAAGGACAATGCCAAACACATTCAATAAAGTACAGATTCAGCCGTTAAGCAATCGCTCGTATTTTATTAAACAATGTCCTCCCAAAAAATAATACAAATAAACAAACCAGTATGACGCTGGTCCATCTCTTGGAATACCTTTGCATAAACGTCAGGACAATCTCTCGCTTACGTTTCTTTGGTTCATCCTCGTCAATTGGGACATCATAGTGTGATTTTGTGGAGCTAGTTGGTGTCATTCTGATACTCGATAATCCAACCAGAGACTTGCGTTTCTTCAGAGTACTTAGCGACGAAGAACTTAGAGTTCGACCGAAACCACCGCCAGTAAATTTTGATTGTGTATGTAAGAGCGACTGCAAGTCTGCTGCTGACTTGACAGGTTTTGCAACTGCATCATAATAATAGTCTCCATCTAATATATAAGGACTGTGTGGGATTTGATGCAGGTTCTTCTCTAGCTGTTGTCTAATATTTTTCTGATCGTCTGTCCGTTGTCCTTTCAACAATCCACCATACGTTTGAATTATCGGACAGATATCTGGCGGTACTGGGTATGAAGTATCTGAGCCACCGTAATCTACATAAGCAACTATTTACATGCGGGAATATTTTCTTCTGGTATGAATTCAACCAATTGCTCAGTGCTAATAAACTTCAACTTGCTTCTAGCTTCGGCAGATAATAGCGTCCTTATGAAATTCCAAATCCCTGCATGTATCCATCCATAATTCAATACAATTGCTTGTCCAACCAACTGCGGGTAGTGATTCCTGAAAATTTCATATAGATGCGGCACAGATTCATAATCCTTGTTAGTGTTCATGTACCATTTGAGTTAGACCAAAGTTTTCCAAATCTATCACTATTAATACTTGAAAATTGTCTTGCGCACTCGTCCATCTGCGTAGTATTTCTAAAGCGTAGACAACCGTTTTCTTTAACCCTTCGATCCCTTTCTCTTTCTTGAAATATTTAGGCAGGACATAACATACTGGTCTTCCGATAAGATCGTACTTGTGGAATCTGAATATGCCATCAGTCAAATACTGCAGCACCAAATCTCCAACAGTTGTATAATTCAGTCCGGCAATATTATGGTTGATTCTCCAATCAAAATGCTCAATCACCTTGTCTTGAACTGTCGGGATATCTTTGTGCTTCTTTATGAATCGCCTTAATAGCGATCGATCAGTTATCAGTTCAGTGAAATCATCTAGGTGTTCCGCGGTAAGGTCTAAATATCGCTGGTGCTCTAGGATTGTGTCCAGCAAGTACCGTTGCAACTTTTGAAATTCCATGCGTATTTTGAGCAAGTTCAAAAAACGGCACAGCAAATACTAAAGGATCGCTTGATTGACAAAAACCAAATTCATTGAAAAACTTTATTTAGAAACCTTGGATAATCAAGTTTTCAGAAGTGAAAACGGTAGACCCAGAAGACAAGCTCCCGGCAATTGGGACAACAGAAATGTTCTTGGCAAGAGCAGCAGATTCAGCAGAGGATGAGATACTGCTGTTTGTAGATTGAGTAGCGTTTCCAGATACGGTAGAGTTTCCAGCTCCAATGGTGTCTCTCTTGTGATGAGTAATCTTTCCAATGAACTTGCCAAGCCAGTCTTCAGCAGAGTTTATAAGAGGGCCAATGACTGGGAGTGTGTTCAAGTTAACTCCCAATACAGCCAATTGAACATGCTTCAAGATAACACCGATGAATGGAACTAATTGTGCCAATACGCCGCTAGCCATAATTTCATTTAGAATTGGTTTAAAGTATGGAAGCTCTTGGCCGTTTCTGTAAAGAGAGATGTCAACTCCAAAGGTATTTGTTGGGCTTTGAATCAAGTGGGTAATCAGATTGATAAAGTTAATCGGATTAAAGTCAGCAAATGGAATCAGTGCTCTGAAAATACCCATGGTTGGAGGGCCAGCTACAGACTGACGATCACCACCTTCGAGATTGTTGATAATTACAAGGTTGTCTTTAGTTTCAAGCGTCAACAAGGCTCTGTTGGCGATCTTGTCATTGATGTTGATAACAAGGTGGCCAACGTCAAGGTGGAATGGACCATTGTTGAGGAACGCAAGCTTGACCTCGATTGGAATGACAATATCATTCCAGTGAGATGGATCCCATGGCCAGGTTGGAACAACGTTGATAACAAGAGGAGACCACAAGTAGAGTGACGGAGCTTCAAACCATGCCTGAGAAAGACTGTCAAACACCTTTCCGTTAGAACCAGTAAGAGAAGTGTAGCCCAGTTGAGCGTTTCCTGAAAAGTCGTTCCATGTAAGAAGAGGAGGGAGAGCTTGAACGAAAGCTTGGCCAGTGCCATCAGGAATCAATTCAGGGACAAGAATGATGTTGACAATAGGTAATTTGATACCAGTGATTGGGACTTTACAAACTTGAATACTTGGCTTGCCGTTTTTGTCAATGTAACTAACACCAGCAGTTGCAGATGCAAGCATGTTCAAAGGAAGAGCAGGGACAGTAAAGTTGACAGCAACATCTACACCATCCATGTTCAACTGCGCTTGGATGTTGTGCAGTTCGAACGGTCTCTTTTGGTCAAAGTAGTCAACAATGGAGGCAATTGGTTTGGTGACTGCAGTCTTGTAGGAGAATTCTTCAAAGGTTTCAACATGGACAGCTGAAGAGAAGCCGAATCCAAGCTTTTCGATTGTGATAGTGTCGAGAATTTGGTCGTGTCTGTGCAACAAGATGTTTCCGAGAATAGTCAATACTTTTTGGGCTGCATCCCTGTTGATTGGCATGCTAGGTAGGACATGGGTTGAGAATGCCCCGTTTGTAAATTTGGTATCCAAAACTGTATTATTAAGGAAATCAGCATCGTTATACTTGACGGATGTGAAGACATACGGCATATCAAGAGCAAAGTCGAACGGCAAGCCAGTGATTCCTGCAGTTGCCTTGATATCAAGAGTGGTTTCATCAAATACATCAATGTCAACTCCCTGAATATCAATAGCAACCTTTGCAAATGGACCGTTGGGATCAGACTTTCCACTAATGATATTTTGAACGGTGGCAAGTACATATTGAATCAAGCTGTTGATTTGGCCCTGGAACTTGGAAACTGAAAGCGAAACTGCAGTTTGAGAGAAGGTATCAATAATGTTGGCTGCAGAGTTGTCTGAACCAAATTTGAAGCCGCCAGCACCGACAGTGTTAGTTAGTGTAGCGTTGTTCAATATACCATTGATCAAAGTATTGACAGAGCCTTTAACCTTTGCATCATTACTGAACAGCAAGTTGTTTACCAATGCCAAAGAAATTGCATTATCCTTGGTTGCGATGTTTAGTCCACTAGGAATTTTCAATCCAACTAATCTAAATGTTAATTAATAATTACTGATTGCCGTCAATCAAAGCACTAGTTTCAACGTATCCAATCTGAGCTTGAGCAGTGAGGTTGACGTTGCTAACTGATCCAGCAATGTCTGCGATAATTTCGCCGTTCTGAGAAGCAGAGATATGCGCCTTTGACGGAGAAACGCTCTTTAAGAGAACAGAAGGATCAATTGTCCCAACATATTTCATAACCAAATCCAAATTCTTTTGGTTCAAAATCAAGGTCGTTGGAATTTTAATATTAGTTTTCTTGAGCAGGTTGAAGCTATGGGCTGCATCAAAACCAAAAGCAATACCGGTAGCCAGAAAATTTTCTTGAGTATTTCCGAAATTTTTGATAACATCGTTGACAAAAGCACCAACAGCCGGTGGGATTTGTGGGGCAGATGGGAAGAAGATTTGACTTGTCATTTGAAGGCTGTTAACACCAGGGCTGACAGAGAACCCGCTGGCAGTAAGTTGCATGATTGGAAGCGGATCGACTCCCGCAGCAGCACCCATGAAACCAAGTCCTTTGACCGAAATAGGGAAAGAGCTGTTGAATCCAGCAGTAAACGAAGTTCCGAGTATCTTTCCAGGCAACGTCTTTGCTTGCAAGTTTTGCAATGAAGGGTTGAATGATTGGAGAAGGGCGATTGGGTCAAAGTTTGACAAATCTGGAATCAATGGCAAGACAATATCTGTGATAGTTTTGACGTCAACACTTAGTTTGACTTTGGAGAAAGTGTCGATAACATTTGCAGGCGTAGAGTCCAGCCCAAAGTATAAATTACCACCTCCAACGTTACCAGGGATGTTCTTGTAATCAGCGATTGCAGCGTCAACAAAGTGTGCAATAGTAGTTTCAATCTCATCAGAGTCAAACAAAGCAACAAGGGAAGCCAAATTTAAAGTGTTTGTAGATTGACCAGTAACGCTGAATCCGTTAACAACAAGGTTGGCCAGTGTGAGACCGTTCAAGAAACCATCAGTGGAGAAATAGGGCATGTTGGCAGAAATTTGGTAAGGAACAGTCAAGTCAGCCTGGATACCAGTATTAATTACGTTGGATGGGTTGAACTGGATATCTAAAGCCTTTGGCTTTACAAGACCAAGAGCAGTAGTTGTGTTCAATCCGCTTTCTTTAATGTATTGCAAGGCATACCCAAGGTTCTTTTGGTTCAACAAAATAGAAGCGTTAAATCCTAAAATAGACTGACTCAAGAATTTGAATGCTGTGCTTTCACTGAAACCAAAAGTAGCACCGCTAGCAGTCAAGAATTGATTAGTACTTCCAAAGCTGGTGGATAAATCGTTAGAAAAGCTGCCAACTGCATCAATAACAACTGGGTCGGAATTGAAAGTTAAATCAGCTTCAAGGTTCAAGTTGTTGTTGGTGGTTTTTGAAAGGGAGGATTTGATGGTGGTAACGGTGAGAGCATCAATACCAGCATTGGTAGCAGCATAGTTCAATCCTTTTACAGTAAGGGCGAATGGGTTAGTGAACCCAGCAGTAATAGTAGAGGATACAGTTTTTCCAGCCTTGGCAGCAACGTTGATAGCTCCAAGTTTAACACCCAATTTCCCAAGTATGGCGGTGTAGTTTAGTCCAGCAGCATAATCCTTTGCATCATTGACGAGAGAGTCGAAATTAGGTGAAAGTTTGACACCAACTGCTAATTCAGAGAATGAATCAACACAATCGCTTGCACTTACACCAAAGCTTAGTCTTCCTCCGCCAATAGTGCCAGGCAATGGATTTCCATGAAGAAGCGCGCTAGTTAGAGCAGCAATGTTGTTGGCAAGTGTGAGAGTATCGTCTACAACGGTGGTTGTTGCAATGTTGAGTTTTTGGGTAGCATTTGCATTTCCATCAAGCTTGAGGTTTTGCACTTGGATTTCAAAGCCAGGAGTTGCATTTACATCAGCACCAAATTGTGAGAAAGGAATATCAACGCCGACTGAAAGTGGGAGAGCAAGACCAGCAGCAAGGTTGGCCAAAATCTTCTTGTCTTGAGTAAATTCAACGTCTGCAGATGGGTTTGACACCATTTTAGTGATATCAAGACCGCTAATCAAAGGCTTGGCAAGCTTTGTAGCCAAGGCAAGGGTGTTGGAGTTGAACAATACCTTGGAAGGAATTGGAATAACAACTTTGCTCATGAACTTGAAGTGATCTGCTTGGCTAACACCGAAAGCAATCTGGCTGACAACCAAGTTTTCAGCAGTGTTTCCAAAGTTGTTGGTAATATCATCACCGAATGCCTTTACCTTATCCTTGATGGCTTGTGAAGATGGGAATTGAGCATTTGCAACCAAATTGAAACTTTGTTGTCCTTTACCAATGTTAAATTCAGGAAGGGTAACAGCAGTGATAACTGTGTCGTCAAGACCGGCAGCAGAGCCGATATAATCTAAACCGCTAATGGTAATTGGGAAAGTGTTGGAGAAACCAGCAACTGCAGAGGCTCGCATAGTACGTCCAGGTTGTGCAGCAATGCCTAATCCGTTAACAGTAACACCGAATTTGCCTGCCAAACTTTGTCCTTGGGCCAAGACTTGATCTGGGTTTTGTGCAATTTGGTTGAGAATGTCATTAAAGTTCAACATAGATTTCAATGGGGCAGCAAGCTTGTCGACAGACAACCCAATAGAGACTTGGGAGAATGCATCAATGTAATCAGCGTTAGAAACCCCGATAAGAGCATTTTCTCCAACGCCAATACCAGGGATGACAAGTTGTTTCAAGAATGCAGATACGATATCTGCGACCTTGTTGGCGAGATCATCAACGTCGTTTACGGCAGCAGTGAATGCGAGATCGAAAGTTGGGTTAGTTCCCTTGAATCCAAATCCAGTTGTCACGGTTGCAGCAGTTACGCTATCAATACCAGTTGTGATAGAAATGAATCCAAAGTTGATATCAGTTTCAATTGGAAGAGTAAGTGTCAAGTTGATGGAACCCTTTACTTGGGAAGCAGGCAAGAAAGTAAGATCGATACTGTTGACAGTGACAACAATGCCGAAAGGTCCTTGAATGGTAAGAAGTGTGCTAGTATCTCGCTTTTGTAACGGATTAACAGTTGCACCAACAGATTGTAATTGAGTGTTGATCCATTGAGATGCAGGAGCAACAAATGATTGAACATACGGGTTGGCAGTGACAGACACAGCAGAAAACAAGTCGTTAATAGAATCTGGAGTACCAAAGTAAATACCGCCAACTTGAATTTTGGTGTTCAGTTGTCCATTCAAAAAGTCGGAAACAGTAGTAGAAACAGTTTGTGGTAAACCATCTGCCTTGTTGACTTTCATGACAATGGAAGGCGATAAAGTTCCTAATATTAACGAAATTCACCTGAAGATCTATCCAATTCAAACTTTGACATTTGAACAGTTGCCAACAAAACCCCGTTGAGGCTAGTATCAACAGCAACGTATGGCAATTTAGCAGAGAGTGGAAGGGGGTTAGTGTATGAAGCAGAGGTGCCAGCGTTCAAAACTCTGTTTTCAGCAGTTGCAGATTGGACAGATTTGATGGATGGATTGAATTCAGTCAATAGCTTGTTGAGATCAGTAGTGTCTGGCAGCAATGCAGAAATGTCAATTGGGCCTTTTCCTTGAGAGCTTGAGATGTAGTTGTAAATTTCCAAACCAAGACTGATCAATTTTCCAGTAGCAACGTTAACAATAACACCTGCAAATTGGTCGATAACAGCAGGTCCGCTAGTAACGCCAGGAGGCAACAAAGTAAACCCGGTAACACCAGCCTTCAATGAGGAAGAAGTATCTTTTGCAAGAACAGCATTAACCAAATCTGCAACATTCTTTGCCTGTCCGTTTGCACCAGTCGCAACAGTCAATGCAACATTAGAAGTAAGAGAGCTGTTTCCTCCTTTAATGTCCAATGGAGAGACACTGACTCCAGACAGAGTTTGGGATCCCAACAAAGCAGTCAATTGAGTAGTACCTAAGGATACTTCAATCACTTTGAATGGATTGTTTACGTTTGCATTGGCAGACAAAGCAACGTTACTTGCACTAGAAACAGTGGCGTCGAGACCAGTAGCTTTGATCAGATTTGCAGGAAGCATATTCACTACAGTTTGGACAATATCAGTAGAGTTGGAGGATGGCAAGACCACGTTCAAAATAGTGTCGGTTCTGACATCAACAACGACTTTGGAGAAAGTAACAAAGTTTTGGGTTGGGGAAGCACCGAAACTTAAACCTGTAACACCAGCGAATGAAGGGTTTTGGGTCCTGTCGTCGGCAGTTAATGCATTGACAAACTTTTGGACCTTGGAACTAATTGCAGCGTCTCTTCCAATAACAGCCTGGCCGTTAATATCAGTTCCACTAGATTGCGGATAGAATTTCAACCCAGTTGGGAGCTGCACAGTCATCAAACTAGTGTCTTCAACAGTGGTTGCAAGGTTAAAGTAGCCAATATCAATGAGCAATTGCGGGTACCCAGCTGGATATGCCACTTTAACGTTACCCTTGGCACCAAAACCAGGCTTATCAGTTAATTGCGCCAGGTTGACATTTCCAACGCTGATCAAGTTTGACATTGCAGACATTATTTTTCCAGTGCTGTTGCTAGCAACCAAGTTGATCAGTGCTTCCTTATTGATTCCAGGAATCTGCAAGTGGATAATACGTTGTCCGAAAATTGCGCTACACCATTTGAAAACTGGTTGTCCAGGGGTAAAGAAACCAAAATCCTTGATACCAACTGTTCCAACGCTTGGGTTAGCAGCAAGGATAGGATTGATTGCGGCTGCAAGTCCGGTTGCTGCTTCATCAGTGTTGACAGGAGTGACAGTGGCATTGGTGCTGATTCTCATACCATCAGACTCGCGAGTAATGCTGATGGCAGACAAGTCCGATTGGATGGCTTTGACGTCGTTACCGTAGATACTGACAGTAGAAGCATAAGGGAAATCAACTTCTTGTGGTGGCTTAATGTAGGCAAGTGCACCCAGCTTGATGCCAAAGATACCTTCCAATTTGTCGGCCAACACTTCCAGCGAAATCTTTGAATCCATGAGGATATCTTTAGCTTCTTGAACAACCTCAGGGGTAAGCAAGGATGTTGGGTTGGTAACAGCGCTCTTGATTGCAGAAGCAATAGATTGTGGCAAGAAAGCAATAATGTCGTTAAGCGAACCAGTAACTTGCAAATCAGAAGTCATGTTTTCCATGAATCCAGCTCCGCTGATCTTTACTGGACCAACTAGTGCAAAGTTAAAGTTGAATGAGCTTGCAAAGGAAGCAAATGCAGATTCCAGCGCAGCTTGAGTTGCGGTGGTATCAAGGGATGGGTCGATGAAAGTAAAGTCCAGCGCAAAGTTGAGGTAGTTGAAGTTGTCATTTAATCCAATTCTGCGAAGTGACATTTTCATAACTTTGGTTCCTTGAACAGCCAGGTAGTAGTCGATTTGATCAATCAATTCTAAAGCAAATGGCGAATAATTGACAGATGCAACTGCAAATCCGATAGAGAATGTTGTGTCTGTGATATTGGTAGAGAATTTGTCCCAGACAAATTCAAGCCCACCTAGTGTTTGTGGTAGTTGCGTGATTTTATCCATGTCATTGTCAAAGTACGCTTTCAATGAAGCGTAATTGTCGAATGGCTCAGCAACAAAGTTGACATACTTTGAATTTTGACCTACGTATTGAGCGGTTGCTAATAATCCAGCAGCGGTACCAGCAACATCGCCAATGTCAACGTTTCTATGCAATGGCAAGTGCCAGTAAGCAGGCATGCCAAAAGTCAAAATGGTTGGTGCAAATTGGAATTTAAGAGCCAAATCATTGATCCCTCCACTAGAGAATTTGGAGATCAATGCCTTGGTGTTCTTTTGATTATCTGCATCAAATCTAATGGTTCCGCTGATATTGAATACAACTTCCTTGTTCAACCAGAATCCAACTTCTGGTACATCGACTTGGCCCAAGACATTTCCATCACTGACCATATTAATAGTGAATCCTCTGAATCCGGCATAAACAGGGAACGGAGCCAAAGCATCGACTCTGAAATCACCTACAGTTAAGTGGTGAGTTACCAGCAAATTCAATGGAGGTGTTGTCCATTTTACCAACAGCTACTTTGTGAATATTGACTGCATTTCCATCGGTACCAATCAAATCAATTCGATATTGTAAGTATTGCGGAATTAATGAAAAATATGCTACAGGCACCATGATCAACGCAATTGTGTTGAATACAACGAGAACATGCAAGAGGATGAATTCCCATTGCCTCATGCGTCCATTAAAATATTTTGGGTTTCTTGCTCTTTGTTCAGGAGTAAGGCCTTCGGTTTTATAATCATATACAGGCTGCAATCAACAAAGAGTTACCTTGTACCAGCTTTGTACGGTTTTAAATAGTCCTTGGGGACGGGATTGATACTGCGAATCTGCAGCTTTAGCCAAAGTGTCTTTGGACATTCTATGAGAAGTTTTGTGTTCTCCTCAATTCTTTTATTCTGCCACACAGGTCCCTAATTTAGAAACGAAAGGCCCCGGACCTCTTTGAAGACAAGCTTTGGGTGGTACAAACACATGCCAGAAACATTCACAGGTCAGTGAGTTGCCGATAATATTGCCAAAGTGAGCAGTAATACCTACTTTATTAAAACGCTGATTTTCCAGAGTGTGTTTGTCCAGTGCAGCTGGTTGAATGAGCTAATTTTTTTCGTGGGCTTCTTTGAGCTCCCATTTTTATCTTGTGACCAATGAAACTCAGACCCCGCTCTTTGCCTTATAATTCAGATTAATCCTATAGGAGCGAGGTGCAGACACATAATTTAAAATTCGAACCAATGTTGTGCGTTTCGGATTTGCTTGCGCCGATTGCAATTTGTTTCGTAAATTTATTCCAATCCACTATCGATTTGTATGCGAACACTGCCCATCACCAAGATACGAAAGTTACTCCGAGATTTGGCGCCTGCACTGTGCGGAAACGACCATTTTGGATCTCGTTTGGTATGTAAAAATATGTGAGTATTCCAGTTGGTTAGGCTGTAATTGGTCGAGTTAACGTCGGTATTTGCAAAGCTCTATCGGAAAATGCATCGAACCTGGATACCAAGATGAAACGGTGCTTGATTACAGAGCTGGATTACAGTGCTTGATGCAGGAGCGACGATATAGAAACGATACTCCAGCAACAGCCCTCAATAATCTACAGCTTCAAGACCAGCCACATGTGATGCAGTGTGATTCAACAGAAAAAAAATCTTGCAGTTAATGAGAATACGACAGGCAAAAGGACTTCCAGCAGCAGAATCACAACAACCAAAAGAAATCCCTTCCAACATCCCTGAATTCCCAATCTTCTACCATGAACAAAGCAGAATTTACACCACTGATCCTTCGATACTGCCTATAAAAGGAATGCAGTATATTCCAAACTACGTTACAGCAGAAGAAGCCCAGCACATATGGGACACAGTCTATCAAAGAGAATTCTCAACGTTAATTCACAGACGGCAGCAGTTTTACGGACAGAGATATTATCACACCACCTGCGATTTAAAAGACTTGCAGCCAACAGAGGAGGAAGAATTCAAATGCTACAATTTGGATGTATTCCAGGGAATAATTACTCGATTAGAGAACGATGGATTTTTTCAAAAGGGTGAAGTTACACAGATTCTGGTTAATGAGTATGCTGGTGCTATGGGTATTTCCAATCATTTCGACGATTCAAATGCTTTTGGCGATACTATAGTTACTATTTCTATTGGAAAGCCAGTTTGGCTGACATTAACCAGCAATGAAGATCAAACTAAAGTTTTCTTGGAGGAAAATAGTTTGTTTTGTATGAAGGAAGATGCGCGGTACAAATATAGGCATGGCATTCCTAAAGCCCAATGGGTTAGAACCCCAGACGGCCAGTGTGTAAAAAGAGGGATGGATTATATCCGTGTTTCGTTGACGATACGAAAGTTGCTGGATACTAGAAAGAAAGTCGAGGAAAACATCACACATTGGGATGAGTGTCTGGTACGCAATTCAGTTTTCCTATCGAAAGACGAAGCAACGCGAAATGAAATTCTAAATAAACAGTAATTAAATGGTTATATTATGTAGTAATTGGTTTAGTATTTGTAAATCTTCGCTATCGGATAAAGTTTCTACGTTAGCTATCACTATACCTTTCAGCTCCTTCAACTGGGGCTGGTACTCTGATAACTCAGCTACAGTGGCCATTTGTGAAAGCGCTAAGGTTAGATATGAGTTTACCAGACACATTCAGGTACCATAATTCGCCTGATCCTTCAGGCAATTCATTGCGTTTAGAAACAAAAGCAACAATCTCACCTATCGGTATAGTAGCGCTTTCTTGCAACTTTTTGGACGACCTTGTTATAAACAAGTAATTCAAGACATTCACCGACAAGCAGTACAAGTCATTTTCCTGCTTAATAATCGCTTCTAGCTTTTTCTGTAGTCCAACAAGTGGTTCCATCTGCAACATGCTAATATTTGAAGAAACAATAATATTCATCAAAAGCCCGGCCAAATTCGTCTTGTTTGCTTTGTCTTGGACAAAAGAATCAATCAACGGGATGTATCCATTCAAGGAGTTGAATTCTTCAAGAATCATTGGATCAGAAGTAATCATATTCAAGATTCCATCCATGAAATCAATTGGGTTTTCATCTATACACGATAGTCTGTGCTGCAACATGAACACTACCAAAGGAACTAACCTAGTCGCCTCCTCGGTTGAAACTGAGCTTTCTTCACTAGTAAAGCGAGAGTAGGTTTTTAGTGAAAAGACAGTTGCTAGATTATCCAACATATTGATATCTTGGGATTCTTGAAACATGTCCTAAATTAAGAATAGTTACCCATCTGTCACTCAAGAATGCTGCAATGGAAATGTACGTTTCGAAGAGTGCCTTTTGAATTGATTTTAGATTAGATTCATCCAGAGTACATTGGTCAGACACAAGGAAACCTATTACCGTTTCCAAGAATGAATATAACAACGGAAGGGCTTCAAAGTCATTCATTTGTAAATTGCTAGTTGTGGCATCTAAAGTTACTCTAATTTCCGCTCCAGTTACATGCGTTGCCATTACCAACAATTGTGTATCGGAAAGAACCTTGCTCTCTTGCATCTTCTGATCCAATTCACCAAATATGTTTGGATAAATGAATTCTTTGAAATGCGTTGCTATCAATGCAAGTAAAACAAGAATTTGTTCTGATACATCCTTTGTCAATTTACTTGCCATTATTGCTTTGATCGTCGATTTTAGCTCCGGAAGTGCTTTGGATGCTTGATCAATATCAATATTCGGATTTGCCCAAATTGCAATCAGTACAGGAACGGTTTGAAACTTGAATTTGTGATCGGATTGAAGCAAGTGAGATAAAGGTGCAATGAACAGCCCTGTCTCAAATTTGGGGATACAAAATTGAACAAAATGCAGATATAATTCTGGTAATGTTGTGCTAATCTGTCCAATGTTCTCCAAGACGGCAGGTTCATAGTACACCGCAGCTTCCTCCTCCTGAATCAAATCAATCAACGCTCTCAAGACCAATTCTTTAATCTCCAGTTCAATATTGGAGTTCAACAAATTACTTGCAGGTTTGATTCTTTTTAACAATTTACTCTTTTTCCCAAATTCCTTTGTGCAAAAACATGTCCATATTCTAATAGCAATGATCTGCATTAATCCGTCTGTAATCGGCGATATCATCATCCTATGAATGAACTTCCAAGGTATGTGCGAGAATGCTCTTTTTACATTATCTGCATCTGCTGGTTGCAGGATCCGTGGAAGGATTGTTAGTGCTACGAGGATATCTTCATCTGTTTCTGCATTGTCCAGTGCTTTGAAACAAGAATTCAGTTGTTCACCTGCCATTCAAAATTAACTTGCAAAAAAAAATCAAGATCAGATTTTGTTTCAATGCAATTCTGTTGCCTAGACTGAGAAACGGAAACTATAATGGTGTTTGGCAATATTAATTGAGAATGGCTGTTGCTTGCGATGATCTATGCCGCTGTTATTATCTTTCAAGTCTGTCTGGTATTTACCTTGAACCAATTGTTTAAAATAATATCTCTGCTTCTACCAGGTATAAATTTCCAACAGCAACAGGATAGATCTCCATCGTAGCAACAATATTTCCATCACTCGTCACCTGAGAATTGTCGGCCACTTTTTTCAATCACAGAAATGGTAGACTTGGATAGAGTGTGCAGGTTCCTTGACTCTGTCAGGTACATCAAATTAATCCCAGAGGCACTGATAAAACCCTAATGTTTGTTCAATACTTTTCCAAACTGATTATTTGGAACCTGAAGCGTAAAAACGCTGCATCACCACTTGCAACCAGGATAGCAAATTTCTCTGGGCCAGTTTCAGATTTCAGATTGTTGCTAAGATATTATGGTTCATTTCGTTAATTTTAGGCCTATTGCCGTTGATTCAATGGATCAAACATTCAGAAAAGAATCCCAATCCTAATCCAACTTTACAGTTGCTTGGAAGATTGCAAAATCTGATGAATTTATTGTATTATCCATTGGAACATGCTTATTGGCTTGGGCTTCACCAGGTAATTCCAATGACTGATGCTACTCGTGACAAAGTAAATTAACCTAATGCTAGATTGGGATGTGGAGCTGCAGATTCTGGGCTGCATATGTCGTACTATACTTTGGCCAGCTATGGGAGGAACGCAGCGTTCGTGATCAAAAGATCAAAGCATTGAAGAGTGGAAAGAAGGACCAAGAGGTTGTCAAGACTGAATTGAAGAAATTAAAGCAAGAAGAAAAAGACTGGGCGATTTCAGCATTGGTCAACACTGCGTATTTCCCATTGACAATCCACTGGTCATTGGAAACTTCCTCCTTCCCAGATGTTGGAGTTGGTTTCTTTGGAACCATTGCCGCAGTATTGCAATTCTACTCTGCATGGAAAGCAACTAATTGAAAAATACAATTTGTTTGATAATTTTGTTTAAACAATGAAAGAAATTGACCTGATAGTGAGAGGTGTAAATTTTGGCAGGAAAGACGTGCCAGCACCTCCTCCAGTACCGCATGAAGAGTCGCAGATTTCACTTGTATCAAACGATAACCCAAATGGGACTGCAGATTATCTGAACTGCAAGACACTGTTCAGAGAACTGGAATACCAGGCGCATCTAGAAACCTCGTTAAAATCAAATAATCTACGTGATTTAGAGTATCACTTGACAGATTTACAAATGAGAGAAGCAATACTATCGCACAGGAAACCAGCTGACAATCTCAACACCACAATTAAAACTAGATTTAAACACGATTACAAGCAAATGCAGAAAGTCCAAAAGGAGATTGTAATTCCGGATTCCGTTGAAGGATTAATGCCAGGAATACCAATTTCCCAGCAATTAGAGGTCTTGCGTGCACAAGTACATGAAAATAACCTAGGAAGTACTAGAACTTGACATAGAAATACTTGTTACTACAGCGCTGGAAAGCACATTGGGAATCTGTACGACCGCCAAAATCTAAATGGTGGCAAGATAAATCACCTGGATTCTCAAAGGAAAACCGTAAATGCCGCGAAATGCTAAACCCAAGTAACCAACCCCTAACTAGAAAACCAAAGCGAGCAGTACCAAGTACGGACAAATTTATTTGAATTGTATCGACAATTGCGGTTTGAAAAATAATAAGGAAATATATTTCAAGGTATTTACACGGTATTTACAGGAATCTTGCTTGAAACCCCTTATTTTCTCTTGAGCTTCTTTTGTCTATGTTCGGAAAAAGATCCTCGTCTACCAGAATCGGCTGGTGCAACCCAATCATCAGTGCTTGGAATCCATTGAAGTGCTTTGAACCAGTCATAAATTATACAAATCTACGTTAAATTGAATGTACTTTGTTTACATCTATTCTAAACCATGTTTGAGCCTCGCGTTTTTTGAACGGGCCATAAGAACGAACTGCAGTGAGCATAGTTCTCTTGATTTCGATATATTGCTTGGGAGAGATCCGTAATGTGGCACAAGTACGAACCTCTTCAGCAGTTAAATCGTCATATTCAGGCATGTCTCTAGTAATTGGAAGCGGCTGAGCTCCAGCTAGCGTTAATTCATCATTCACCTTTCCATGACACGTTAGGTGCGCCTTTGGTTTCTTTGTATTCACACAAATCCAGTTCCATTGGTTCATTCTTGACGATAAATGAAGGAAGGACTTTGCAAGCACTGGTTGATTTTGGTTTTGGTGGGTCTGGGATGCTATCTCGTGGTGATTTTGGGTTTGTTTCTGAATCTGAATCAGAAAGCTTCTTTCCCAGCAATACAGCTGGGTTTTCTTTGAACACAGCATAAACATCCAGATTTACAATGCGTTGAAACGATCTATCGACGTGGTCCAATGGCGGACTAAGTGAACGATGAGGTATTGAATTCTTTCTTTTTGATTTTTGGTGAATTTCATTTACAGGAGCCTCCCAGATCAATGAGGATTTAGTTAGGAATGGGGAAGGGATGGGGCTAGGATAGTCGAATATAGCAGACATTGAAATTCACGTATATTTCGCATCAATTTATATTAAACGCAAGTTAATAACGTGAGATATTGGTGGACCCCTGTTGCTATCGAAAGTTCAAGGCTTATGGGTGGTGTTTCAGGAGCACAGACAAACTCAACTGATCTGGATTGGTTAGAGAAAATTTCATATCAACAGCCAATCAATTCAATCGGAGTTCTGGCGGACTTGCTGCTAGTAGATGCTTAGCTTCACGTTTGCGTTGAATTGGAGATTGTAAACTGCATTCGAGAGTTTGATCTGTTCGGCTCCCTCCTCTTTATGGCGACGCTCCCTCTCACAAAATAGGGCAGGGACAAAGTTACACACAGGTGAAATTGCAAACGTTTGATAGATCAATTGAATACAAGCATTAATAAGACTGGAGAAAGATTTACGGCGGTTTCCTTGCTGTTCATCACCCTAATATCGCGCTTTTCGTTTAATATACACTCATAATTATTGCATGGAATAACTATAAAATTCCACTTTCCACAGAAATTTCTGCTTTCACTGTCGCTGATCTGTCCTCTAGCTCAACATTCGACCATGCCAATTCATTTCTATGAATGCACCATTGATGTTTTCACCAACAAGCATGACCAACTTTTTTCGTTTCAACAAACAATATATACACAGACATCCATTTGTTGGAATTAGATCAGTGATTTTAATCAGGAACAGTGGATTTCAAATTCCCTTTCTCTGTGAATCGGGATCAAGCTGGCAGTAATGCCTCTAGATATTTGATCAAACGAACACAAGGTAGTGTCTGCTGCGAGGTAAATTCATTAAATTCATTTACCAGTATGGATTTGCAGTTGGAATTTCTATATAATAAACTGACGCCATTTGGGAATTATCAAATTAGAGACCAGGTCAGGCATACTTGCTAGAAAATGCCATGGCAGCAAGATCTGAAACTAATGCCATCTATTGTTCGTGAAACTAACCTGAAACTGCGATTGTTCGCCCCACACCGCCATGGTCCTATAAAACCCCCTGCCATTGTCCAAGTAACTATTTCCAAAATGAACATAACGCAAGTACAGAACATACTAGGATCGTTGGACCTCGACGATTTGGACTTTTTAAAGCCAATGTATACAAGACAAGATTCGCAAACAACAATTGTCCAACCTGAAAAGCCAGAAAGCTATTTTGACATTTTACCAACTGAAATCCTTGCAATGATTGCCATGTCAAGCGGATTCAAGACCTGCTTCACACTCCGTCATGTAAACCAGCGCTGGAGATCAATTGTAGCTGACCGTCAAAATTGGAAGGAATACATCTCCAGAACACCAGACACAATTGAGGTTGACGTTTCTCTTGAAACCTCTTTACATTCATATGATCAGTTGGTGTTTGGCGAATGGACAAAACAGGGCACTGAAATGCCGTACATGATCCATAAAACATTTTTGGAGCAATATGATTTCTTGGGCGGAATTACATTGAATGTGCGCAATGGGGGAAAAGTTTTAGTAGAATACTTTGATCACAGGGAGAGACTGCCGTGCTATATCGCGGATGTGCAGAAACGAATCCAACAAGGACAGCTACCACCAATAATGCCAACTTTGGATTCGCCAGTAGGCGGATTAAGAGTCCCGCACTCTTGTACTGAATGTGTGCATTACGATAACCAAGAAATTTACAAGAGTGAATTCGTACACGGCTCAGTGTCTGCATTCGACCACCTTGAACATACATTCACCAGAGATAAATATCAGATTAGATTGACTGTTACTACGATTAGAGGAGTTTTCGGATACAAGGATGAAATGCCGTGTGTATGCACGAAAATCTCTAAAATAAATGGAGAGGAACTTGGGCATAGATTGAGAGATCTCTACATGCGCATGATTTGCTAGATTGTAAATAAATTTGTAATTTTATTTGGTCGAGACAAAAAGCTTTCTCAATTCTGGATCGTCAGAGAGATCGACTGGTTGGAATCCTTTCGCATTGTTGACCGTTCTATTCGCTCCTCGTTCCAATAATAGTGTGACAATATCCACCGCGCCTAGCAAAGTAGCTTGTTAGTAAACAGTTACCCAAATGGAGAGCAGTATTGCCTCCCTAAAATTAGCAATTTCGTACACCAAAAGTCTCTTCTAAATCCTCCTTGAAACTTCTTTCGATAATATCTTTGGCGATTTCATCCTGTCCGAGTAAAATTGCAAAATGAAGTGGAGTAATCGACCCTAAATAAGCTCCCAAGAATTTATAAGCATCTAATTCTACATCTGGATCGAATTTTGCATCTTCTGATTTGTATTTTTGCGAGGCTAATCCTTTTTCTTGCAGCAACATTTGTCTTACTGTATCTGATTGTGAGTTTTTGATGGCTAGCATTAGATTTTTGAACCGTCGAATAATTCCTAGATTAAAGCGCTCTTACTTTGACCTGAACCATTTCTTTAGGACGAGTTTTTTCGCGTCGCTGTTGTTTAAAACCTACAAATATGGTTGAAAAGGACTGCAATATAGGCTTGTATGGTGCCAATGCTGCGATTAAGCCGGACGGGACTTTGCTTGAGATGAATTGAATCTTTATATCACAATACTTGATTTGGCGGTAGGTGGTTCAGTCGCCGAATCCATTAGATTGCCTTGCCAACTCCTTATTTGCTTCACGATCTTTCCTTAATTGGCGGCACTGATATCTGAGAACTTTTGGTTCTCTTGAAATAATTATCAGCCAAAGTTATTATTGGAAATGGATATCCCGTATCCTACTGTATCATCAGCTCGCCAATTCGCATTCCATGCTTTAAATTAGCAGGCGGTTCTCAGAGTTTTCTAGCACCATTTCGGCTTAATTTTCACACTCTGACAGCGCTATGGCAAAAATAAGGGTGAAAATGAAAACCAGTCCAATTTCGGAAGAGACCGTCCAACTTTCATCCGAGAATCCAACCTAACGAATCCATTACCGCTCTTAATGCACCGATGTCGTCAAGCTATCCTGCTGCCGCCTCCGTCGATTTGCTGGGAATTGAGCTGAATTTTTTGATTTCCTCATGTGGTTACACAAAAAATTCTCGAGGACTTGACCAAAAGAGTCTACCTAAAATTAAAAACCCACAGATCAACCAAAATTAAGAATCTTTTTACCGAAATGACAGTAGATCCAGACGAATTCACACTGTTAGAACAGAATATATATGGAATAATAGTCACTGGCGTTCCGCAGCAGCAATACACTGGGTTCGAACAAACTCCCTATAGTTATTTGGTAGAAATATCGGCTCACTCTCCCACGCACTACGAATGCTTCAAATTGAATCCTGAAGATTTTGGCAAGCTGATATCACAGAGATCTCAAGTACTTTTATTCGAGCATCCTCAATTTACAAATTCATTTGCAATACCTGGCGGCGATGGGCAATTCTACAGCCAAGTAGCAGCTGCTTTCAAGGACTGGATACTATATCTGCCGCACTGTAGCGACCATGCCCACAGGGAATACATTTATAACGAAATTGAAATTATAACTAGCAAGATACAGATATTAATTTCAAATGTTCCTTCCAGGAATGAATCCATCAAATACAGACAGTCAATAAGTGCTTCAATACAACAAGTCAACCAGAAATTCAAGTTTGGATTGTATTTATTTGATGATACTGGAGAATTAATCACAGAAAAAAACACCAGCACGCTGCATCTGTACGAAAAATACTTGGAGAAGACCGCCGTTGAGCCAGTAAAGAGTCCTAGCGATGTTGTATTTGAGCGGCTACATTTGTTTATGGATTTTCAAGGATTTAGGGGAATTGAATGTACCCCAGACGAAACGGTGGAATTGTCGTTTGCTATTTATGATCAAAGGGCAATGAAGCCTTTATCAGAAGAGTTTGTGATTAGCTCAGGCCATGATGGAAGGATGGTAGACAACTCGCTCAAGTCCTGTGTATTTATGGATTTGACGAGCAAGCTGGTACAGCCGCATGTATTCCTTCTATGTCAAATCAGCGTTTCTTGTTCATTGACGAATATGAATATTGAAACTAAAGGCAACTCTCTGTTTCAATCTATCAAGAAACAAAGCGCAAAGCTATTTTCCAAAGAAAATAACCAAATAATCAGAAAACTTTACGGATATTCAATCATCACCATTGCGCAATTGCTATCTAAGCCGGGTGGTGCAGGGTTGATAGTTGGACAAGACTTGATGGTGCCAATCCGCAAGGTGAATGACGACCAAGAAGGAAAACTTGACTGGAATTCAGCGAGTGAAGATAACAGTAGCCATGAGAGGCTGTCTGTAAAAATTTCAGCAATAGGAGGAAATATTGCAGATATTACCATTCCAAAAGCCTGCTGCCGCATACCTAGAAACGGAAATTCGGATGAAGTTTTGCCAGCAAAAGATACAAATTGCGTGTATTTGACTATTGAACGGGGAAATTTCGCATTCCCTAAATCTTCTTCTCTTGCAGTTCAAATCACGCTTCATATTAGACTGCCTGACGGGTCTTGTAATTAATTATTAATGGTAGTTATTGCAGATGCAATGTTTAGAGGAGGAAAGAAAGTTCCGATAAAAGAGTATAGCTCAGTCATATTTACGAAAGCATCAGCATCGATCTGGAATGAAACAATTAGAGTTGATTTACCTCCGCAAAAGATGCAAACGGCACATTTATTCATTACGTTCAGGAACTTGGCAAAGAGTTTGGAGCCAACTTCGTTTGCCTTCCTGCCGTTGATGCAACGACAACATTTGATGATCAACGATGGGTACCACGAATTGACATTGTACAAATACGATGGCAGATATGTCTCGCCAGAAAATTACCTTGGATTTGCAGCCGGGCCAAATATCATTGTCCCAATGCATTTATCGTCAAACTCTATCACGTCAATATCAAAGTCCGCCAATGCGCTTACGAAATTGCCAGCACTGGACAATTCCTTTATTATTTCAACTTCCCTGTTTTCCACATTCTTTACCCAGGACATTAAACTCTCTAATTTTTTGACCTGGAAACATACTGGAGTGGACAACAGATCCCCACTGAAAGATGTCCTACTGAATTTTAGCAATATTTCAGAAATTGAAATTGCAAAGTTCTGCAACTATATCTTTAATACGTTTAAAGATTTGTTTTTCGAAATGGGTCCTCATCGAGAGGCAAAGCTTTTCGACGTGGTGTTACCGGCAACAAATGAAGTGATGGATGCATTTATCTCGTTCTTCAACACACTGCAAGATCAGCGGTTTGCTCCTCAGCTGGATCAGATTTTGGCTGAATTTGAAATGCTACCAAAGTTCAAATCCGATTTACCGCGAATCTCTGAGCTGTATGTAGGTATTTTTCGAAACACTTCTATCCAAGGAGGAAAAGCAATTAAAAAAGCAGTGAAATCTTGGCACTTGATCCTTCGCCTAATTTTCAAATTGCAATTGGACGATGTGAAAAAGGTGGAAGTTGTCGAACAGCTGGTGGAAGCCCTTTCTCAACTATTATCGCAAGAATGCACCACTCAAAATTTGGCAATTCAAACACTCACCCTGCAAAAGCTGGATTCGATTGTCCAAGAGCTTGGTTTTATGGATGAAAAGAAAAAGGTCCAATTGCTGAAGAGAATTTTGGATTCGATCGACATGAAATCAAACAAGCTATCTAGTATCAGGCTAAAGGTGATTGCAAATATCTATTCGATGAATGTTTTGAACTCTGTTGATAGCCAAATACTCTGGAGGCAATATTCTTGCGAATGGGTATTACAATCGTTCGGAAATGACGGAATGCATACTTCCGGTTCTATTGCTGCCACAGTAGGATCAAGTGAAAAAGCTGTTGTTAATAACGGCACTGAGGTTTGCATTGCTATTATTCAGCAGATTGAAAAAATGTTATTACCTGAACCAGCTGATTTTCCTTCCGAAGGGTTAACAGGTATATCCAGCCTTCAGTGGTCAAAGTTGCTTTCGATGCTTCTTACTGTATATATTACTTCTTTTGACACACCTATGAACGAATCATCCTGCCAATCTAACGGTTCTTTAGTAAATTCAAAAACAAATGGAAACCAACGAATTTCGGTGCATATTCCAAACAAGCAAGAGTTTTATGATGTGCTGCTGCTACTTGTTAGTTTCGGGACCATGTTTACAACAGAATATCTTACCACCATATTGTCCGTATCTCTTGATTCTTGCGACTCTACACATCTCATCTTGCAAATAATTGCAGCAGTTAGATCTTTCAGTGAAGACGGTGCTTTTGACAGGAACTTGGTTGGATTCCAAGCGCTCATTACAAAATCTATCATCAAATATCTGGAATGTGTTAGGAGGGCACTGGCTGAATTTCCAATGAACAACGACCCTTTAAATTCTGACGTGGGGTTACAATCTACATATCAGTATATCTGGAGTTCGTTGCTGGACCTGTCTGTAGAATTTGCAAAATCGGGCGACGTAAACTTGGCAGAGTTTTCAACGCAAAAGCTGTGGTACTACAATCAATTTGTCGGTGATGTTCAAGTGCAATCAACTCAACTTGTGCAGTCCTGTATATTAACAATGGAACTATGCAAAAAACAGTACAATATTGATTTGCTCCTACATTCGTCATTCATTGCAAACATATTTGAAATTGCCGTAAAGAGAAATCATGTTCGTAAACTCGCGATAGATATGGCACATGATTGCTTTAGAATTGAACATCAAAGATGTGGTAACCTGAAGGTCGTTGAATATGTGTGCTATGAAACTGTCCACAACATGATACTACAATCGAATTCAAACGAAGGCGGAGAGGACGAAAGTTTTCTCTTGAATGCAATGTCGGACAAATTCAAGGTCGGAGAAGAAACTTTTGTAGCACAAGGGAATTCATTCTTGCGCTCTCTACACAAATTCATTCCGCTTGTGCAATTACAAAAGGAAGCTAGGACTTTTGAAACTGCAGAGTTTGTTGCTAGTACATTAAGGCTATTGCGATTTGTTCGTCACATCAAGCATCGCCAGCTATTTGTAAAGTACCTGCAGATTTTGTACCAGATTCATATGGAGCAGAAGAACTACATTGAAGCTGCAATCACACTCAAACAGCAATGTGAATTGCTAAACTGGAGCATGGATAAACTAATTGATCCTAAAGAAACGGTTGGTGGCTTTCCTGTTTGGCAATCAGAGTTTGACTTGAACGAACAAATCCATATTGAGTGTATCCGCCTATTGGATGAAGGACAAGCATGGGAACGCGCAATTGAACTGACTAGGGAATTGGAATACCAGTATGAACACAAGATCTTTGACTACTTTAAACTATCAGAATTGTTGAAATTCAGGGTTTATTTGTACGACAAGATTTCTCTAAATCAGCGCAGTTTTCCTACCTATTATCGGGTGTCATTTTATGGTAAAGGATTCACAAGCAAGTTATCTGGCAAACAGTTTGTTTTTAGGGGTGACAATTGGGAAAAGCTGTCTGAATTCACAGAGCGTATGCAAAAGGAATACGAGCCAATTACTGTGCTCAAAGCAAACTCTGAAATTGATGACGAAATTCTTCTTAGCAATCAAAGGTTCATGCAGATTACTGCCGTTGCTCCGGTGGCAGATTTGCGTCAATGGAAAATAGAACAAGGGAACAGCTTCGGCTGCGACGGCCCTCTAGGATTGTTGAAGTGGAGCATCGATACAAGGAGGAGCAAAGGTGAAGACAAGATTCCACTCTGGCTGTTGGCCCCAGAATTATTCCAGCATGACAAGGAATGCCAAGTTGCAACCCAAAATAGAGATTCCCTCCCTGATCACTTCAGAACATATTATGAAAACAATGAAGTGTCCATATTCTCGTATTCCAAACCAGTGAAAAGAGCAAATTCTGATTATTCTAACCATCCGGCAAAAGAATTTTTGGAGCTGTATTCTGAAAAGACTATTTTGATCACAGAGAATGCTTTACCATATCTTTCAAGGAGGAGTAAAGTGATCCAGACCCTAACTTTCCAACTCAGTCCGATAGAAAACGCTATAATTTCAATCAGAACGAAAACTCAGGAATTAGTTACGTTGGAAAAGAAATTTGAATTGATCCCAGACTTTATCAAAGATAGGAGGGGATCTGTTGACACTACTGCCTCTAAAGCTCGCGCTCCTGGAAGCAATCGTGCAAGTATGCTTACTGATCCTGGCAGACCTACTTCTTCTGGCAATTCTAATGGAACCAATCAAAATCTGGTCTATTTGATGCAAAATATAAACATTTTCACAATGGCGCTCAAAGGTGCGATCGATGCTCCCGTTAATGGCGGTGTTCAAATGTACAAGAATGCATTTTTGAATGAAAATGTGCCTTTTGAATTCCCAGACAAGAAATTGAAACCAATGCTTCAACAGTATATTCTGGATCAAGTGATTTTTAGCTGATGATAGGTTGAAGTAATATCTCGCTGCATTTATTTGCATGGCAATATCGTCCACAATGACATGAAGCCGTTACATGCTGAGCTTGTTAGACGTACTTTTTAGTTAATAGTAGTTTTTGAAGAGAATTTTGCTGAAGAAATTGCACTTGTTCGCCATGAAACTCAGATAAAATCAAGAACATCCAGGGTTTCCTTGATCTCGTCCCCTACAAGACAAATACAGCATTCGGAGCTCCAAGACTTTCCAAATTCCATATTTGCAAATGATTCAACTAACCATCCGCTAAATAACTTGTACAAACTATCGCTATCTAGGGCTTTGCCAAAGAAAACATATGATCAAACATCTTCTAATCAACCCTACACACATAAATCAACCAAGTCATGGTCCAACGTGGTGACAGACATCTCCCTGTTTCCAAAACGATTTTCTAATCTGTCATCATCCAGTCAGCAAAGTCGTCCAAAGGCCGATTTTTAGATTTCGAATAGTTTTATCACGTTATGTTTTATGTTTAATAAAAAATTTGTTCATACTGTAGTATAATTTCAACGCGTTTCAATCACGATGGACGATGCTAATACTCCATTGGACACGACAAACGAAGACACTACTCCACTAAAAGAAGACGATGAACAAGAAGAACAGTCGCCAACTGAAACAAAACGGGCAAAACCCACACTATTTCCTACTTTCAAGAAAAAGGAAGTAGATGCCGAAAAGGAAAAGGAATTGAATGAGTTGAAACAAAAGAATAGGAACCTCGCAGAAGAAATTGTCAATATTTCAGTTAAATCTAAAGAGGAAGTATCGATTAAGAGTATGAAGGAAGCTGTCAAAGATGAAAAGAAAAAGGAATCGTCAAGGTTCGGCAAAATTAGAGGAGCATTGAAAGGAGTATCCAAATCCTCGCCAAATATTCAAAAGCTAGCTAATGGCGACGAAGCAATTGAGATGGAAGTGGATCCGCAATCCTCGAAAGACCCAGTGGTTAAATTCATGGGTGCTGGGTTAACTCATATGCAAGAACACACTTTGTCGATTGAAAAGCTTGCTGAAAAGCTGCGCATTGATTTCAAAGTTAAAGCTCTATTACAGTCGACTGGATTAACATCCACGCAAGCAGCTGAAAGACTAAAGATTTACGGGCCAAATCAATCTAGAGCGACTGAAAACTCGAAATTGCATGTTATATTTATTGAATGTTTGACTAATCTGTTTAATGTTTTACTTTATGCATCAGGAATCATGTATCTGGTCTTGTACGCTCTTCGGCCAGAACAAAATTTCGAAAGTGTACTGCAGCTTTAATTTTAGATTTGGATTGGTTCGACTATGCTCTGTGTAGGTGTAATCAATGCAGGAATCGAGTTTTATGAATTACAAAAAATTTCATCAATTTTGAGCTCATTCAAGGTATTTGTGGCTAATAAAGGGGTTAATTGCCTCCAATGCAATCGTGATCAGAAATGGAAGAAAAGAGGAAATTGCTGCTTGCGATATTGTTCCGGGTGATTTGGTGTATTTGAAATCTGGCGATAAAGTCCCTGCGGATTGCATCCTTTATCATTCCAACGAGCTGAGGATTGATGGGTCTGGACTGACAGGTGAAAGTGAGCCTTTCAGCCGTTTCCCAGTGCTGGAAGGAAGCGCAGAAGATTCGAATCCATTCGATTCTCCGCAAGTTGTATTCAGCACTGACGTTGTATCTTCTGGTACATCATTACTAATAGAATAGGCGAAGGATATGCAATAGTAGTCCACACAGGCGAAGCTTCAATCGTTGGAAAGATCAAGAGATTATCAAAAGATGCAAAGGCTAAAGTATCCTTCCTCTCGAAAGAAATCAGAAGGTTTATCAAAACCATTGCAGGATTAGCCTTGGTAACAGCAATAATATTTTTCTTGTGGGGATTGGCAAGAGGGCGAAATTTCGTTTATGCGGTTACTTTTAGTATAGGTATTCTTATTGCGTGGGTGCCGCAAGGTTTGCCATTAACGGTTACAATGATACTTGCTTTGTCTGGCCACAGGATGACCAAAAATAATGTATTAGTAAAGGATCTCCATGGAATCGAAACCCTTGGTGCAATTACAATGCTTGCAACAGATAAAACGGGTACTCTGACTAAAAATGAAATGGAGGTAACTGAGGTGTGGATCAATGGTTCAACGTATCTCCTCCCTTCGAAAATTACCAACCCGAAAGTCCAGCTGCCACTAAAGTTAGAATTAAGTGGTGCAGCTCAGTTGATGCATGTTTGTGTAACTTGCTCTAGGTTCATCTTACTTTACAAATAGAGCAAAATGCGAAGTGCTTCCAAGCTCTCAAGAAAAGATCTACACTGGGGATTCCACAGAGAAAGGGTTGCTTAAATTTGCAGCGGACAAACTAAAGAACTTTAATCAGATTGATTCAATGTATCCAAAAGTCTTTGAGCTTGCTTTTTCGTCCAATACAAAGTATCACACCACAATTCATCGGAAATCTCATTCGCAAGGTGGCCTGACTTTGCATATTAAAGGAGCTCCTGAAAAGGTGTGGAATTTGTGCTCAACAATTTGGATAAATGGCTCAATCATACCCATCACTGCAGAACATCAGCTGAAATATAAAAATGCAATGAATGATATGGCCCAAAAAGGACTTCGGGTGCTAGCTTGCGGGATACTGCAAATGAGAGGCGACAAGTATCCAGACAATTTCACCTTTGATCATACCAAAGAAAATTATCCAAAGGTATCTGCGTTTTGATGTAGTGCGATTACACCTTCTTGGGTCTGATTGGACTGGAGGATCCTCCTAAAGAAGGAGTGGCAGATGCCATTTCAACAATTCGAGGTGCCGGTATAAAAGTGATGATGATAACCGGTGATAATCCAGTAACTGCTGAGGTAGTTTATCCCTCATCTAGACAATATCAAGGCAAGTTAATCTGGTAAAGGAAAGCCGTGTGCTAAAAGTTTATGAGCCAGAATCCTTACCTATTCCATACCCAGAAGGATCTTCGGGAATTGTCATTAGCGGGGCTGTAGTGGAAGAAATGACAGATAAAGACTGGGCCCATACATTCTGCTACGACGAGATTATTTTTGCGAGGACACTGCCTTCTCACAAATTAGAGATTGTTAGATATGCACAGGCATTTGGACATATTGTCGCAGTGACTGGTGACGGGGTCAACGATAGTCCAGCATTAAAGCAAGCAGACCTTGGTATATCAATGAACAAAACAGGAAGTGATATTAGTAAAGAAAGCGCAAGAATGATTTTGCTGGACGATAATTTTACAAGCACAGTTAAAGGCATCCAAGAAGGTACAGTATTATTAATAAGGCCGCTTAATCTTTACTAATTTAAAAAAAGCAATCAAGTATTCACTGAGCCATATTATGTGTGAAATATTACCATATTTATTGTACGTGATCGTACCAATACCGTTACCGATCACTCCGACCCAGATATTGGCGGTTGATCTTGGGTTTGAGTTGCTGATGACACTGTCATTTGCTTGGGAGCCAGCTGAGGATGACAAGATCCTAATGACGATTCCCCCAAGAAGGATAATTACCAACGAAAAGATTATGGAGAAACACGCGAATCTACTCAGGAGAAAATCAAGCCTCAATGCAGATACAGTTGATTTATTGAACAGCATTAACAATTTGAATGAAGCCGAAAACGAATCTACAGAATTGCTGAATATGACGGGAAAGGATGCTCTACAAAAGGATTTCAAGAAACTAAACAGCAAATTACAGAATAGGTACTTGAATTATCTACAAGAAGCCAAGCAAGTTGTTGATAAACGGTACTGGAAAGCCCAGCTACATGAAATGCAAGCATTGACTTCCGTCCCGACAGGCGAAAGGTTGATGGATGCAGAGGTATTAATCTGGGCATATCTTGAAGCAGGATTAATCGAATTTGCAGGAGCAATATGCACATACTTTGCAATCTTTTGGATTCAGTTTGGCGTATCAGCAGAAGATGCCCGTAAAAGCCAGATTATTGGGAATATCTATTGGAAACCTACCAGCCCGGATCTTGAACTTGAAAATGGCGGAGTCTTGGCTGGATATGATCAATTCGAAGCAATTAGACAGGTGCAGAGTGGGTACTATCTGTCGATATTTATTATTCAAGTGTGCAACTATTTTGCTTGTAAAAAGAGATATACTTTTGGAATTTCTACTAGGATGTTTAGGTGGGTGAATTTTAATAATAGTAACCAGCAAATGTGGATAGTTTTGGCATCGGGGTGTATCTTTGCTCTACTGGTGGTGTACACTCCAATTACCAATGGTAATCGTTACTAAATTAGCAATCTTTATCACTTCTAGAAACTTGGATCCGCTATTCCTCGCTATTCCTGGATGCTTTGGAGGGTTCCTATATCTCTACGCTACCTTCAGAAGAATATTCCTCCACTTTGGTGGGAAGCAGTTCTTTGAAAGAATCAGATATCAGAGAACTCAGAATCCAGTTTAATTGAATAAATTCATTTTATTTTCAATTATTTATAACCTGGCCTTCTTTATTGGCTCCTGGGGTCCATAATCTTCAACTGCTTGATCATACGAGGTCTTGAATCCAGAATGCAAAGACCCTTTACCTTGCTTATCGTAATCATAGGCAACTATCACAGATTCTGTTTCCGCGACAATGGTTCCTTGGTTCTCGGATAATAGCACTGTATATTGCGAGTATCTATCGCTGCTTAGATTGCCAATCTTTGTTGCTACAACCAAATTATCCGGGTACAGCGCTGGCGCTTTGTAATTGATTGAGATTGATTTCACAATGATTCCAACTCCAGTTCCATCCTTGAAATTCTTGTATTGCTTATCTGTAAAGTTCTTTTTCAGCACCTGTTCTAAATGTGCGAATCTGGCGGATTCAACATATCTGACGTACCACACATTGTTTAGATGGCCAAACATGTCCATTTCTCCCCAATGAAGTTGAAACTTGGCGATTGATGGGTATGTTTTTACAAGCTCTTGCAGCTTTGGAGAAAGCGATTTCCTTAACGAAGCAGCACAGCTGTTCATGATTAGAAAGAAAAATTTCAATATGGCTCGGCCGTGGATGGCCAGCAATAACCATTCGAAAGTAGTTTATTAAACCGCTGAAATAGCTTTCTTTTCCATATTAAAGTCAAGGTCTACTCTCCAAAATCCTTTCCAGTTCATTCCAAATTCAGTAATTCATCCTTTGAGTTTGCAAGAGGTGCTTCTGTTTTGAAAGTGTGTGTTCACATTAGTCTGAACTCCAATCTACTCTAGCTTAGATCAGACGCGATTTGCTGATGTATACGCAAGTTCAACATCGTCACTTGCATTGTCATGAACAAGGCGAGTCCAATTAGAGACTGGATATTCCCATTCGTTTCTGTGCGATAAATTGGGTCCCATGTTATTTTGAAGCAAGTTGCACAGGAAAAAGTTGCCTCTTATGATTCCAACGCTACTTCACCTTCGACCTACGTTTAGAACAACTAGAAATTTACTTGCGATCCCAAATCGATTAATCAGCAACTTGAATCAGCCTAGAGTTTGGCGATTAGAATCCACCATGCCAAAGTACTTTGCATATAATCAATTCAAGCCAGTAAATATTTCATACAGACCATACACTGCGCTAACCCAGCCTTCCAATAAAGGCAAATACATTGTAACAGGATTGGCGATATTTGGCGCCATATCGTTGATTCCGGATCTATTCTCCACTCTGGTTACACTATCAGTAATCGGAATAGTAGCACTTACCTATATTTTTACATTCTCGTTTGTATTCACCATTGGATTGTTGGTAGTTTCCCTTTTAGCCCTCATAGCAGTTGCATTCAGTATCCCAGCGATCGACTTGTACACTGACACAAAGAAAATGATTGAAAGCAAACAACTTGGACATGGATGGAAAGTAGTGCCTTTGGAGCATAGAGGATTGATCTCCAAACAAGATGCTCCATCTGCAACACGTCGTTTTGATTTTGATATTCGAGTGGATTCAGATGCTGATTTCAAAAACAATGTCCTGTTCAAAATGTACATTGATTTGGGAAAAGTTGTTGCGGATTCTACTTCTGTGCAAGGAAAAGTCTCTTTGCAACGTGAATGTTTCGGATGGTGGGTGTATTCGATCCCATTTGACTTGGATTACATTCAAGAATCCGAACATCATTCTGCTTCTTTTTAATCTGGATCTTTTCGCACAAAATAAACTCTGTTCTCTTTGATTGAAAGTGGCTTTCAGGCAAAAAAGCAGCAGAGAAAGTTGCCCTCATATATGATGAATTCCCTTCTACTAACCTTTAGGAGAAGCACAATCAGCAATATTAAAAGATTTCCAAAACCAGTGTATTCAAGACCTCTCACATCCATCTCTAAACATGTTGATTTCAGTCCAGTGAAGCGATTGTTACCTTTGCTTGTCAAAGAATTTAAGAAGCCATACACCACTAGAAACCATTCAAGTATAGCATTAGAAACACCGCCACGACTACCCGCTGTAGTTACTGGGTTGTCCATCATTGGCGGGATTACTTTGGTGCCATTGTTTGTCCCTGTGCTATCTGCATCAATGGCTTATTCCGCCAGCATTATAGTACTTGCAATGACCCTTGGCGCAACTTACTCGCTGTTTACATCGATTGTGCTCTTGCTGGCGATATCTGCGCTGCTACTCGCTATCCCAGCTTATGATTTATATTGCGAAGCAAAGAAAATCACTAGACTTGGAAGAATAACCGGGGATTGGGCCATAGTTCCATTCGAAGATCGCGGGATCATTTCATACGCAAACCACGAGTACCTGCCTAGAAAGATTAGATTGGATGATGTAGATGATGAATTGAAACAAAATGAATTCTACGAGCTGTATGAACATGTAGGCACTATCTTGTCACGTCAAACCAGCTTCAAAGGTACCGTTTCTTTGCAAAAAAATTGCTTTGGATGGTACAAGTACAGTATTCCGTTTGATTTGGATTCTATCAGGATGAAGAATCATGAATTTGTCATTTACCAAGTCCGTTAATAAACCATCTTGTTTTCCCATGCGATCATATGTGTTCAAGGATCATGATTGACTTTTTCACTCTATATCAGTGGCGACTGACTGGTTGGCTGCAGTGTCAACCAACTATTTTTTACTTTTTCTGCCAAATCCCAAAAATGTCGCAGGACAGTAAATTCAATTTAAATTAGAACCTAAAATTAAATTTTCGATAAAAATAAAAGCCAACAAGATTACCTCTACAGCATACCCTACAGACGAAGAAGAATCAGAGAAAAAGAAGCGGCCAGCTCCCCAGCCAACTCAGTCAGTAAAACGAAAGAAAATCACCCTTTCCAATTGTCTGGACAAGCTAATTACGATGATTACCCAGAGAGACAATTATGGATTCTTTTTATATCCTGTAGATACGTCGCTAGTTCCAGATTATTCGAATATCATTAAAAATCCTATGGATCTAGGTAATTTGACCTGACGCAGGGACAATGAGAGATAAAGTAACTAAAAAACTGTACAAGGATTGCGAAGACTTCAAAAAGGATTTTATATTAGTGGTGCGTAACGCAAAACTATACAACGCTCCAGACACAATATATTTTAAAGCTGCGGAAAAGCTGGAACAGAGCGGACTAAGAATAATTGAACGAGAAACTGTCAGTGTGGTTCCGGATGAAGAAGAAGAAGTGGTTCAATCACCAGAGATGTCGGAAAAACCTAAAATCAGAGAGGAGGAACCTAAAAAAGAAAAGAAGAAAAAGATTAAGCACTGGGAGGATCTGGAGAATATAATGTTTCAAATGTATAATCCTGATGGTACGATATATCACGGTAACACCTTTTTAACTCTGAAAATCCCAAACAAAAACCCCCTATTGTAGAGAATTCACATATCTTGGGCTTCTTCAAGAAACTTCCATACTTTTTTCAAGAAACTCTGTCCGATATTGATCTGAATTCGTTATCCCACTGTTGGATTACTTCTTTGGAACCGAACCCAATTGTTTCCAGCAACGAAGCTGAATTCAATTACTATCTGGGAGAAGATAAAGGAAGAGCGTATGTCGAGAGTCTCGAAAGATTTACAAAGGATCTCAAATATAACTTCAAGGAAAAAGAGCTGACGAGAGGAGCTCATTCTATCGCAAAGGCAACCAGAAATGTATTGGAAAAGAAAAAAGAGTCTGATTATCAAGACACTGAATGTGGCCAAGTGTCTATCAAATCCCAGATCCAAAAGCTTACAAATGAAGCAGAAATATTGTTCAGGAATGCAGAAAGGGAAATTTTCAAGAAGAATGCAAACAAATGTGCGTTCCTGTCGCAACCGATAGGGCCATCGGAGCAGGTGCAGATTTCAACAATTGAACAAGCCATCAGTGACAATAAGCAAGAATTCCAAAAGATACTTGCAATGCCTGTGGATTCGCGCAAACCGCATTTAGAAAAAGTACGAAAAAGGTTACTACAGTTGGTAGAGCAAAGCAACCATACTGATTTTGAAACAACTAAAAGTGTGACTGTCAAAGTTGTCCAGCAAAAAGCCAAGCAATCTCCAAAAGCAAACGCGAACGCTGGTGCTTCGTACAATGCTATTACGAGTATGCTTGCTCAACAGCGTGCTCGGCCGCAAATTTGGCAGCCAATGTTTCCTGTTGAAACAAGAGCAGTTGAAGTTGAACGGAAATGTATAAATTGCAATGAATCGCTTGGCGTAAGATTGATTTTAATTTAGGGTGTGAATGTTGGGTATGAGTATTTGTGCTTACAATGCAGTCTATACTATTTGCAGAATAAGACTCATCGGCCTGTTAATAGATAGATTAGAATAAATGAGATTCTTGATGCGATCCAGATGATCTTGATGGTTTTATTCTGTAACGCACTTTGTCCATGTTATGCACTTGTCCCTTATCCTGGCAGCATAAATGCGACAGATCAACACGCAGATTTTTTTGCATTTTAAGATGACACTCTCAGTAGTCCAAGCAGTTAAATTAGATGAGGAGCAATTGAAAAAAGGTACCTAGTCATTCACCAGAAATAACATCTAGAGGATTGAGCCTTGGATCAAAGGAGGAGATGCTTGTAACGCTTGTTGAACATTTGGAGAAAAAGAAACCGGAATCGTTGGAGGAGCAGAAAAAGGCAAGAGCTGAGCGATTCAATATCAATGTAAATACTAGTGTTCCAGTGCTGAAACCTGCAAATTCAAGTAAAAAGGCTCCGACTACACCTAAATCAGCAACAGCACCTAAATCTGCTCCAGCACCAAAAGCCAAACTCGTAGTCGAAGTAGATTCAGATTTAGCGCAGAAAAGAAAGGAAAAGTTTGGAAATAGTGAACCACAGCAAAAGGAAAAGAAACCCAAAATTGAAAAAGAGAAAAAGGTTCCCAAGAATGATGGTAATTGCAACTCATTTAGGTAAAATCAAGGTTAAAGTGGATGCGGATTTGGCAGCCAAACGTAAAGCTAAATTTACTTAATATATTCTAAAACTGTGCAATTTCATCAAATTTGTTGAACTTTGAAATCCTCATCATGTTTGCAGACAACCTTCGTAAAATTTATACAGTTGAAGGCGGAAATGTTATTGTAGAGTCAATAGTGGATAAGGAGGTCAGTACAATATATTTTGATACCACAGAAGGTACTGCGAAATTGGATGGTTTATTTGCAGAAAATTCACTGTACACCGAACCGGTAATTAGCGGGCAAATCCATTACGGATTAGTAGGCATGTATGATTTCGGATTCTCCCGGTATATTTTTGCAATTACAAAGAGAGAGAATGTGTGCGTTGATAGCGATTTGAATGTGGCCATTTGGAAAATCTTAAAAGTCTCTGCGATTATGGTTTACCAACAACCGTTGTCATTATCGTTGGATGAGGTTCCTTTTACTTACATTAGCAAGAATATCAAGCTGTTAGTTTACGTGATATTATTTCGCAATTCACTACAAAGGATACGTACTACTCGCAAGATATTGATTTGACTGCTGATGTTCAGTTTATTGCCTCGCAATTAGCCGGCAATTGCGATTTGACACTATATGACAATTTGGACGATCGATACATATGGAATAGCTTTGTGCTGTCAAATATCATGGTTGATCAAGATCCCAACAAGGATTATTCACCATTCGTCATACCAATCATATCTGGATTTGTAGGAACTCTCAAAGTCAAACTGGACGGGCCTGAAGTTACCGTATTAATGATGTCACGAACCAGTAGATATAGAGCGGGGAAAAGATATTGGTGCCGAGGCGTAGACGTTGATGGCAATGTTGCGCTTGAAGTTGAAACTAATTTGATTGCAGCCAAAGTAGGGAAAACCGCCGCTTATCGGATCTTGCGAGGTTCAGTACCGCTGTTCTGGTCGCAAACTAACTTGAATTTGTTTAAAAGACCAGAGATTGAGCTGCAAGAAACCGAATCGGAAGCTTCGACGATGGGGTTTGAAAGACATTTCAAGCGATTGTTAGAAACGTATGGTTCGGTTGATATCATTGACATGATTGATAGAAAATGCCACGGAGCAGACTCTAGACAGTTGTCAATCGCATACCAGACTGCTGTCAAAACAGTAGATCATCCCAGTTTGAAATATTTCAAGTTTGCACCCGTTACCAACCATGCCACAGAGCTTGAATTCACATCTCATATCAATAGGATCCTCGATACGCAAGGGTTCTTTATTTGCTCAAGGTCGCTTTCAGGAAATAGCGCGTTTTTCAACAAGCTCCAAAACGGAATTCTTAGAGTAAACAGTGTTGACTGCATTGATGAAACTTCAATTTCACAATATTTGATTGCTAAAGAGGTGTTGAGACTCATGCTAATTGAACTGGAAGCTTGGGGCTATCGTCGCAAAAGATTAGATTCAGCAACAGAATATCAGTTCCAGCGAATGTGGCTGGCAATGGCCAATTCCTTGTCCAATTATTATGTGGGTTCTCCAATGAATCATCCCTATAGAATCTGTAGAACTTGGAGATATCAATTTGCTACCATTGGAATTGACTTTTGGACCCAGATTGTTCGGATGTACCTTTCCCACTTTCAACACTATGGTACCCAAGATAGCGTTGATTTGTTTATGGGCAAAAGATGGTCTGGCTATGAAACAGTAGCTGACCAAGTGCTACTTCGTAGAAGAATTATCTATTCAGATTTTTCAAAACCGCTATTTCTGGCTCTCTTTTTACTCGTAAAACGATTTGCAGCACCTCGTAAAATAGACAACCTCATTCAATTCGTCGGGGCAATCATTTGGATGTATATTTACTGGTTCATGAGCACCTTTTTTGGTGTTAGTAAATCGCTGTTTCTTCGCACTCCAAAGTACATGATTGACACTTCTAGGTTACCTGACCTCTCTCAACCACCAGCGAAAGGATTGGTCGCTGAATTCGAACGCCTTGAAGCTATCAAAGGAATCCGCAGAATCGATAAGCGCTTCAGCTCCGATTTAGGGTTTGCTCCAATGGTAAAGGAAGATTCCAATAACCCCCTTGGTCGCTGATAATATAATGTTATTGCTAATTTTTAATCGGCATTCCGCAAGTCAGGTGCATTGTTCCCAAAAGTTTCCACAATGGAACTTAGCTCAAGCAATGGTTCAACAGGAGTAGTTCCAAAGGATATAGATACCTCGAATAATTCAATCCAGCAGCTTTTGGATTCGACTCAAATGATCTCCAGCCAACTCTCCCAATTCATATCAACTACTGTGCAATTAAACCCGCAAGAAGACCTCGTAACCCAGTTATCAAGCATATTTAGGCACCAGCAACAAGTAAACCAGCTCCAATACTCAGTTTCAACTGCAAATTATATGGCGAATATAGCCAATTTCACTCGCACAAAGAAATTGGAAGGGATTATTGTCCGTGGACAGCAAGAGATTATTGCGCTGTCAAAGACTATTACGAATTTGAGAGCGACTATTCTGAGCTTGGACTTGGATGTTGAAGCTCAGCGACAGGAAGCTGAACGGCTCGATTCTGTGCTAAAGGATACCCAGACTGTCCTCAACAATGCTATCATACAAGTAACTATTGCTAATTCCAGTATAGAAGGGAATTGGATGATCAGAAGCGAGTGCTGGATAGCACAGCCGAGAAACTGGATAAGTTATCGCAAAGCAGGATAAAGACAGATTTTCTGGTAGATAGCAGGTAGCTAGTTCTTAATTTAGCATACTGTTGGGATGCGTATTGGTGATTAGAAACTCACTGACCATGACTGCTATTGACAGCTTATCCTCATTTATGCCAAAAAAGAATAGAAAATACGTCGAGCGATTTATTCAATTGTTCACATTCATTGCATTATTCATTCGGCTGAGAAAGTTCTTGCGTGTACTTGGAATACATGGAGGGTATTTGATATTTGATATAGGATTGGAACAACCTTTAGCTACTTGAAGGCGGTCACCGGGTTTGATGTTGGAAAAAGTATAGATAATGCGAATGAATTTATGAAATTGCCTCCTCGAGATTTTGATCGAAAATTGTTGAAATAAATAGTGAATCAGTACTTGTGAGCTGATCAGAGGTCAGGATATTCAATCACAATGTCGACGAAATTTTCCAGTCCTGCAATGACTTGCGTGTATATTTCTTTGAAAGATTGAGTGTCTACCTTTCCAAGCAGCGATTTTGGCGATGCGCCTTTTCTAGCGTGTTGATGACACCAGTGGAAAGTAGGTCCATCAAGCAATTCCCAGAATTGGACATCAGTTCCATCTAGTGAATACAGCAGCGACAGGCAAAAGAGTATGCATTCAATTTGAGCAAGTTGATGGATCGATTCTTTTGTGGGGGTGATTGGCTTTGATCGCACCTTTTGGTTGCAATCTAAACAATCTTTGACCAGCAACATACTTGCTATCCACCCGCATAGTTCATGGTTGCCGATATTCCTGCCACACTGACCTAGATACAGAATTAATTCTCTAAACGAATAAATCACAGCATCCATACTATTTTCTATTGAGGGAACTGGCAATTCCGAGTTTGTTAAAGCAACCAGCCGTGTACACATGGAATTGGATGATCGATAATGCTCGGTTATATCTGTAACGGCAAGTTTTCTGTAAATTCCAATCCTAATATTCTGGGCTGCATCCCAGCTAGTTGGCGAATTGTAATTTTCCAGAAATAAAGTGCACCAAAACGTAGAAGCATTTAAAATTTCAAAAATCTTTGGATTAATCAATCCAAGCGCGAATTTCTTTTCTATATCTAGTGTATTGGTAATCTCTTTGTATTCTATTTCGTCATATTGCAGTTGTGCTAATGTGAACGCTGTTTCTAATTTAGATCTCCAGTCCGGTTTAATCAATTCAAGAATTTTATCTTTAGCTTTTCTTGGGGCAAGTGAATTGAATTTACGCACCAGTTGAATAACTTTGGGCCATTTCTGCTTTGGTTTGACTTGGTTCTTGATTCCTAAACCAGGATTCAGCTTGTACATTTCTGATATTTCATCTTTGGAGAAGTGGTCGCTCCCTCCCAGGACTGCTACCAAGTACAAGAGATTTGGCTGAACTCCAAACGCCAGACCCAGCTTCTTTCGCGTATACAGCACAACTGACAATGAGTTACTCGACTCTTGCAAATTCTCTTCCAGGTATTCATTCATTCTAAATTAATAAAGTGTTACTTGAAATTTATAGTGTCCAAAGGAATAAAGCCAGGTATATCGTATACATAAAAATCAGAATCTTGCGACAGTACATACGCATCATGTTTCTTTGCCAATCCAGCAATGACTGAATCTGCCTCTTCTCTCGCAATGATATACTCCAACCCTAATTTTTTTACCGTCTCTATAACAATTGGAACAGCAAATGGGGGTAAAATTGAGGCTGCCATTAGCTGAGCGTTTGGATCGACTACGGACGCAGTAGCTTCTTTTAATAATTCATGTATTCTATCAACCCGTTCCTGATTCCTGGACAACCGTTCAGACAGCTTGTATTTTGGTAGCGCTCCGTCAAACACTACAATGATCCGCTTTCCAGTCCTTATTAGATATGTGAAATATTTTTCAATATAGTATGTGAAAGCGTGGTATTGCGGACCATGTAACCAGTTTATTTCCCTTGCAATTTGAAATCCAAAAGAATTGCCGTCTACGATGAGTACACCGTCGCTAGAGTGATTGCAATCCCAATGAATCCGCTCTCCTAGGCTGGGAAAGTTTTGTTTAATGTGCAGAGTGAGTCCAAATATTCCCATAAAAAACAAAAAAAATATGAGATAATTTATTCAGTGTCCAATTCTGCAATTGTGAATTTCCATAACCATGATGTCTTCTGCTCCAATAGCGGTTAAATCATCCATTATTTGCACAACTTCTTTTTTCAAAACCATGGACGAAACTGCAACCCAGTTTTCATCTTCCAACGGCGACAACGTTGGAGCTTTCTTCCCTGGAGTGATTTTAGCAGCTCGCGGCAAGTTCTTTCTCAATATATTGTAAGTAGTCAACACATATTTCTGTGCAGTTAGAACACCAACAATTCTTGTCTTGATTTTTTCAATCAAAGCGTTTGACTGATGCTTTGATGGATTGCAGATCAGGACCGCTTGGGTAGTCAGCAAAGTAGCGATAGGAGTCAATTTCGCTGCTCTCATTGTTTCTCCAGATTCAACCAAATCCACTAGAATTAATTAAAATTACCAATTGCATCTGCTAATCCAAGGGAGCAAGCAGCTTCCACTGAACCGCCAACATATGTGACCTTGGTATTGGGCTTGGCATCCAATTTCAATTCAGAAAGCGCTGCAATCCCTTCGTCGTGGGTCTTTCCTTGCTCTCTAGAATCGAAATAGCTTGGTTAGGCTGCAAATACCTCTTTGTAATATTGGTAAATGAAGTGACAATTCTTTTTCCAATCAATTCATCGATCGACTTGTATCCAGCAGAAATAGGGACTTGAACCTGTAATTGGCACTTTCCAAACCCAAGTGGAACTAATTCTTCAACAACCACAGCGTTTTCCTTACACATGTCTTGCCCAGTTATCCCAATATCCACGTTCCCTTCACCAACAAACTTTGCAATATCAGAAGCATTTAAAAATACTAGTGCAATTGGCAAATTGGTGGACAGAGCAATGTCGAGTCGGTTTCTTCTTGTGAATTGAATATCTGCGCCGGCAAGTAACTGCAGGCATTGTTCGTGGAGTCTTCCTTTTTTTGGAATCGCAAATAATAATCTTCCTTCTAAATCAGCTGGATCCATTTTTCAAGTCTTGGGCAAAATGGCAGAATGACTCTTGGTAAATAGATGTGGCGCAGCGAGATCATCAACTACACGTTTGCACAAGTGTATTCAAGTTTAATCATTAATCTGGCTTTAAAAATGGTGTGCAGAGCCGCAAACACCTGTGCAATAGACGCATCTAAAAATACGACAGATCAGCCAGCAGTGCCCGAGATACCTTTGCGAGTGATAGAGTTGCAAATACTACAAAGCCAAATGTAAACATTGTCAGATCCGGCAGGATGACACGAAATACTGAAACAGATTTATTATATAGTCAAGCAAAAGTTCATATAGCCAATAGTCCAGCCCCAAGTGCTTTTATCGCGCTAATATTAGGAACGCCCAATTCAGTCTAGGTTAATTTGCAGGTACCTTTACGGAATCAGATACATCAGTAACACCAACTAGTTGGCACCTGTAAAAACCACAATTTCCATCGTCAAATTTACTTTGACAGTGCCAGCAGAATTTGTATCCGCAATACAGGCAATCTACTTTGTTGCAGCCTTCTTCTCTATTAATAAGAATAGAGCATTTCGGGCACCGTTTACTGTTGGACAGTTTCCAATTAACATTTGCAAGAAATTCTTGCGTTCCTAATTGCATTGTCAAGATGTGTGACATGTGCTCTTGGCAGGTCATGTTGTAATGGTATGGGGATGCACCGCAGGGGAAGCAGATATCCGTACAGCAGGCATTACTAGTATGAATATTGGATTACCAAATGACTTTGGGGAATTTTGAAATGTGTCTGAACTGGAGATCTTTCCATTTATCCGAGTCTAATTCCAGCGTAATCAATAGTGACGAAAATTGAGCAATAATATCCATAGGATGCTCGCCATGCACTGTAAAACTAATATTAGTATTCTAGTACTATTTCCTTTTAGCGCAGAATTCCAAGTCAATGATAAGTTGGGTATAAATTGAGTGGATTTCCAGCGGACCGCCTCTGAAATGGGTTGAGAAATCCGACTGGAACTTTGAGATTATCCTGTACCCAAAGCTATCAATGGTGTTGCTGCTCACCAGAATCTTTTCCAGCAAGGCGTATAGGTTTTCGTAAGCTCTACGGTCAATGACAAGTACAATTTCCTTGAAACTTTATCAATTTTGGGAGTCGGGGTTGCATATATTTCGTTAATCTGACAGTTTTCGCAGGTTCTAGTCAACGGTCGGTAAGGTCTGTTATAATGCTCATACAAATCAACAACGTCTTCGTCGACATACTACGTTAAAATAGCATTACGTCTTCCCAATCGGATTGACTGAGCGTTGTTGCGCAAGCCGGACAGCAAATCTTTTGAACTGAGAGTCCCCAGGAGTTTGTAACTTGCGTCTTGATATACTTGTTGAAGCATTGAAAACAAAATTGGTCTCGACAATTCGGTAGGCAGAAATCAAGATGCGCATCAAAACAGATGTTGCATCTGGTCAGTAGTTGTTCCATATCCATTCAATATAGTTTAAATTGAAAGAAGTTGATGCGGCAGGAAGGGAGCGAATTCACCTGCGTGGCTTGGGGAATAGTCTATTTTGCAGGAGGCCATTCAACATGACGTTTGTAATCAGCTGAACAAACAATCGATTAGATAAAACAATGGTGTTGTTGGTGGCATATTGGAGTAACTTTTGGCATAAATACGGCGAGGTTGTTGTGGGTTTAATATGCGGTTGATACCGATTGATGGTGAGTCAAAGGCTGGCACGGACACTTGCTTGCCTTACTCATACCAACTGCATTACTAACTCATCTAAATACTCAATACGAACGAATATTCTATTTGCCCAACTGTTCACTTGACAGTGACAAGCATCACATGTCGACAAGCCAATTCAGCCAACACAATCACGTCTGGGACGCAGTTTCAAACTTTATTAGAAGTACGAACGCATTCGGCTTTAGGGCAAGAATAAAAGGTTCCGTTGGAGATTCGGCAAGTCTCGCTTTGCATACACGCTGGACAGGTGACATTGTTGTTTTTACAGACTATTGGCGGACTGCAAATTGCGGCTGGACATTCATATTTTGTCTGCTCTGTAATTTCACAGTAAAGTGAAGAAGTGCAGTTTGGGCATTGCGGAAGAGTTCTGTTGCAAATTAATGGTCCAGATTCACGACAAATTGCTTTGGAGCATGCAGTACTAGTTTGCGGGATAATTTTGCATGTCTGTGTTGAAGTACAGTTGCATTGTGGGACCTGTTGTGTACAGACTACTGGCTCTACGGGAATACAAATAGCTTTTTGGCACGCATCTTTGGTTGGCGGAATTACCCTGCATACTTCATTGTCTTTACATTCGATACAACGTGGCAGTAGTTTTGAGCATGGGAGTTTAGTTTGAGTTGAAGCAAGCAACAGGAATAGTGTTACGACTTGCATTATTTTCCAAGAGCATGTTGTTGACGCGCTGATCTTGATTGATTCAATCACGTTTCTAGTGGGAGAATACAGAATAGAATACAGTGGTTAGTAGATTGAGCACTGTTGTTTAGCTTCTGGGTACTCTGTCCAAATTGCACCAGATGTGGAATTTGCAACTTTCAAGATCATCCATCCAATTCTTGGCGGCGATACACAATGGCGATCCAGCTAAAACCTGCGTATTGTAACAAAGTGAAACTTTATTAAAAAGAATATGATTTCGCTTTACACTTGTCTGGTAAATTAAGAACGTGGCTTTTCCTTCTTTTCTTTGAAGAGAGCTAAAAGTGCAACTCCAGATACTTTGACAACCTTGAATCTAATACCTGGCAAATCACCAACAGCCTTACCACGACGACCGAAACCAGCAATCAAAACTTCATCCTACAATTAAGTAAACTAATTACGTTTTCTTCGATAAAGTTCAAACAACCGTCGTTTGGAACGAATGCAGTAACTTTCTTTGCGTTCTTCAATAATTGAGCACGAACACACTTACGAATAGCAGAGTTAGGTTGTTTAGATTCAACACCAATCTTTTCCAATACAATTCCTTTAGCGTGGGAAGAACCTCCGAATGGAGAGAACTTGTATGCAGTTCCGAGAGCACGCTTTTTGTAATCGTTGTCTGCCCATCTGTTATTTCTGCGAAGAGTGCGGAGCTTTCTAGCTGCTTGGAGACCTCTTGGTTTACACCTAAAAGTTAGAAAATGTTCCAGTAAATTCAGAAGCTGATTGTTACAAGTGCAATTATACTCCCAAACTGTCCTATTTTGTTACATACTTGCCCATGGTGTTTAATGCAAAGAAAAACAAAAGTCAATTTTGCTCTTTTTTTCAAGTGCGGCTGATTTGATTGGGGAGTTCAAAATCCTCCGAAAACGTGACACTGGCTGTGACATCAATGACTGGATTTGATATGCCTTCAGAGAAATCCATCAGTAAAAAGTAAAAATCCTTATGCGGTATTCAGTTAATGTATGAGCATTCTTAATGCAATCTGAACACGGTAAAGTAATACTGACAGGTTGATTTGATACCAACGTGTTCAAGCCTCCAAAAAAATAAAACCGACTCTTTATTTACTTTTTATCATCTTCTTTGGCCTTCTTTTTCTCATCTTCCTTCTTTCCAATGTTTTTTACTCTTGGGTCGTTAGGATTGACACCAGGAAGGTTTCCCACCATATTATTCAAAAAGTTTGGATCAATTGGTTGCTAGTTTAGTTGATTATTACGTTTTCCATGGATAATGCAATGGCTCTGGCTATTTCGTCATCTTCATTCATTTCTACATCTCCTGGCTGGTCAGTTACTCCCATTGAAAGAGCTAATGCTGCAGCCAATTCTTCGTCTTCCGGCGATTGCTGAGGTACTCCTGTTGAAGCTGAAGTTTCTGTATTTCCTTGTGTTTTTGCTTGTCTGGCTTGCTCTTCTTCCAAGGACATTCTTAGTGCCTAAAGTTAAAAAGTCCAATTTATAATTTGTTCAGCATCAATCTTCTGTTTGAACAGCAAACCTTACCATTGCTAATTCTGGATCTAGAGATGGATCCACACCAAATTCAAAGTTACCTCCTCCAAATCCAGGTGGTGGACCATCTTCTCCTTGAATAATTGGCGAAGTCAGTAATACATCGCTTAATAAATGCGGTCCCGGTGGTATAGAAACCAAATGACTGTTGTCATTAGAATTAACTGCTTCAATGAATGCCGCCAATTTTTCCGTGTTTTCCTTTTCTTGTCCAAAATTAACTACATCCACAGCAACATTATTCTTTTTTAGTTTCTTTCCTAATTTAACAAGTGTCTTTTCATCTTGTTCAACTGGACTGGCTGCAAACACTATAATCCTTTGGCGTTGATTCTTGTTTTGTCTGTGCTTCAATACAAGCTACATTAATAATAAATACTTGAGCAATCTGAATACTGGTATCCAATTTACAGTTCCCTTCGATCTTTACGTGATGTAGCGAAGTAAGGATTTTTCCAATATCAGATGTGAGGGTAACTAGAACTTTTGGACTGGATTAAATAACAGTACCTCTTTCCTGCCATGCTAATTAATCCAACTGTATTTTCCAAGTTGGATTGGGTTTTAGCATTGAATAAAAATGTAACTGCGTCGTTCTGAGCTTCCAATCTTGATGGTGTGTAATCTCCATTTCTCATCCATTCGGAATTGTCAATTCTATGATTTAATTGTTATTGTACACTAGGACTGTAGCTTCCAAGACCATTTTTTAGATTCGCAATTGGTTTGCAAGGGTTTTCGAGGTCACGATTTTCCTCCAATCAACTATTTTTGTCACAGAAAATATCGAGTTTATTTTGTTGTCAATAGAAACAAATAGATGGCGAGTAGAGTGCTGGGAGATAACTATTTTGGCGAGGGTTGGAACTAGTTTGAATATAAAGCCCAATGATATATGGACTGCAGGCAGTTGAATTCATAGTCTGAAATCTCGCCTAGAACATGTCCGACAGCAAATCGCAGTTGTTCCATCAGCGAACTGAGCACTTGCTGCCAGCCAGCACATTTTATCAATCGCACTTGTCTTAAACTCCCTTGACCGCCCTTTCCTCTGCTGGTGTTTAAATCTGAATTCACAGCTGGACGAAAGGAGATTCCCCTCTCAAGTCTATCCAAAAGGCGAGTCATCAATAGAGAATACTCCTTTCAAGGAATACGCCCGCAGGATATTCAATCATCGTGCCCAGTATGTCTGAAGCTACTAATTCAGTTCCATGCTGCACGCATGGTGAAAACAAAAAAATCGCGAAATATCGACGGATATATTCCCCACCAAAGAACCGCTTTAACCACCGTCATTACACTCAAAATACACACATTCCAACAGCTCGGATTTGAGGCCGCAGCTCACGGACATAAATTAGGAAATCTTCGTTCAAAGCCACATTGCCATCTGTTTAAAAAGAGATGGAAAAACTGATTACCCAATTTTCCACCCCAATGTTCCAAGAAGACAGAGCAGAAAATGAACTGAATCTCAAGAATCGTAAAAGACAAACGCAGAGTTGCGACCGCTGCAAATTTAAAAAGAGGTAGAAATTTATTAACAAAGAAAATGCGATGGAAACACTCCGTGCGCAAATTGTGTTCGAGCTGAAGTCCAATGTACCATGCTCATTGAACAGAAAAAGAGAGGACCGAAAAGAAACTCTGAATCTGGACCTGATTCAACAGTTAAAAAGTCTAAACTGTCCCACGATAATACAACATCTGATAGGTAAAGAATAATTAATCCAGTGAACAATTATTTCCAGCATTCGAATCTGCACAGCCAAAGCAAGCATCCCAATTGTTTTCTTACAACCCTATTGTCCATTCCGTATCTTTTAATTTAATTTTAGGGCTTGATTCCAAAATTTTCACATTCCATATTTGAAGAACGACCTGCAACTACAGGGGGAATACTTGATTTCGACACTGATTTTGCGTTTAATTTTGGATTGGATATCAACAACATCAACAACAACTTGAATAATGTTGACATCCCTCTGGAAAATATTAAACCAAGTGCCTACAATCCAGTGACACAACCTCTGACTATTGATCCCGAGGTATTGAACTTGTACACCCAGTTGAACCCCAAATTAGCTTTACAGAGCGATCTGGACCTGTTTTTACAATCCACCCTATCAAATAACAATATCCCACAGGATGACGCTTTTCTTTATGGAGCTCCAACTAACTTGACGATTCCCGAACTATCAAATATCCCTGCGACATTCTATATGCACTTAATCGCCATGTTCTTTACTTACTATCATCCCATAGTTCCTGTCGTCCAAGAGACAGCCTTTTTGGAAAACCTGGTGCCAAACAACAATCACCATCCAATGCTAATGAACGTGATTTATGCGATTGGATGCCACTATTCCAAATCGCCATTCCTGTACCAAGTCCCATTCTATACCCCACAAAAAGCAACTGAATATTTCATAAACAGAGCACTTGTTTCAACTCCTGCTCCTGAAACCTGGAAAAGCATCAATACCAATACACTTGCTGTTACTCAGGCTACGATATTGTTGAGCTCTTGCGATTTCATTAGCGACAAGACTCATACTTGGATGATGACAGGAATGGCTATACGATTATCGCAGAATTTTGAATTCTTTAGTGACGCAAGTGGCCACGATTTCCTTACCGTGTGCAACAGTATCTCGAAATTTCATGTCAAGTGCAGTGTTGAAGAACGCAAAAGGTACAATCGGCTAACATTAGAGTATGGTGGTCCGCATTACTGCTGGATATGTTTTCTTCACTATCTTCGGGAAATCCATTGACAATCAATGAAGCTGATTATGCGGAAACGATGATTACACCGCAACACTTGATGAAGAAACCTTGTACTGGACTTGCAAAAACGACATTTAACATGATTCAAAACCAAGCAGATGTATTTTCAACCGATTCCACTGTTGAGCCAGACAAGTGGATGCCATTCTTTTCTGGATTTCCAAAAGATACCATCTTTGGTGCTTCGGATATGAGCAGTGAGTGCTTTGCAAGGCCTTCGGTTGGATTCCTCCAAGTTAACCATCTGTTTAGCAAATTGGAAAACACTGCTCATTTAATTGAGCTTTCTTACATTACTAGACGAGTGATAAGATTCAACTCACTTCGTTCCTTACCGGAGCCAAGGGCAATTGTTCCAGCTTCTCTCTATTCATTATTATCAACAAACAACCTCGACATTAACCGCATCCACGACACAATGATCTTGTGGTACGAAAACCTACCTTCAGATTTGCGCCTTTGGGGTAACTTGGAAGTTTTGGTTACTGGGAACGAGGTTGAAATGAATACACTCTGCACCGTAAAGGATGGCGTTAGATTGTCTTCAATTGCAGTCATTATCAACATACTTTACTTTGCAACGCTATCACTTTTGCACCAAAGGAATGCCGAATCGTCTGAACTCAGCACACAACCAGATCAACCACCAGCAGTGTCAAAACCACATTCATTCAAGACATCATCATCAATGCTGAGCAGAGGGGTTTACGAATCACCAGCAATATTAAAGATGGCATACAAAGCTCAAGTGTTCCTGCTCAAGAAAATCTATGGGCAGTTTATGCCTCCTGCACCAACAACTATCCCGCCGTAAGTTTATTTTAATATAGATCGGAAATTGTTGCTTCTCCAATCATTGCTACGCTGCTGATGATTTCATCTGCCGCTTTAATCAATCAACAAGAATTTGCATTCAAATTGATTGACCACCAAACGTTCAATGGAGTAGGCGAAGTGCGAGATTCACAAGTCGAGCCGTTAGAATCAGTTATTCTCCCTGTGCTTGACAACACTTCTCAAGTTTGGCCAGTAGCTTCCAAGTATGCAAGCTCGCTTCGACAAATTGTTGGTGGAATCAGAGAAACGTTGCGAGTAAAGGCTCCAGTATCCAACCTGTGGCAGCAGCCTCAATCAGCAAAGGAAGAGATACCAGAATATCCACAATTCTCAAAAATGCCTGAGCTGCCATCTAGTGTCCCACAATTCCAAATGTTCCCAAACAACAATCAAATGCAACCAACAAATCTCATGACTGCTACTCCTTCTGTGAACCAAAACAACAATCCATTCCAAAAAGACGGTATTGCACCTAAAGATACAGAAAGAAGCTTTAGAGATTTAAGGAATGAATTTGAAGATGAATTCCTATTGTAACTTAATAAATTCAAAATGTCTATTTCTTTCTGTGCACACTCGCAACTCGGTTTCACCTTGTTTTAATTTTCAACCCAAAATACGTGGATCCCGGATTACTCACTAGACGTGTTTCAAACATATATTAAAATGTAACTATTACTAATCGACACTGGTTTGCATTCGCAATCACTCAAGTGACAGATCCTATTCAGTCCAAGCATTATGTCGACTGGTGGTGACAATTGAGGCATTGAACTTGAAACTTTTGAGATGCTCTTCTCATCCAACGGACCACTCTGTAGCTATTATGCGTTCAGCCAAGATTATATTTTCACTCAGTCATGGGTGAAACAAGGTCCCACAGAATAGCTAACAGACAATGGCAACAGGGTGGCAATTGTAATCTTCTGTTTCCTGTTAAAAGCCTCAAAAAAAAGTATTGAGTATCAAAGAGCTAATCAATCACTAGTTCTTTGTTGGCCTTTTGAAACCTTGACAGATGCAGGGTTCGAGGCGACAAAAGAATTTCTCGCTCAATTTAGTCATTGTTGTAGGCTGCAACCAATGAGAAAACAAATTTCAAGGGGCCAGGCTCTATATCGTGTTGAGCCATCAAGATTTAAATATGACCTTTGAAGGTTCCGTCCCCAATACATTTAGAAATGAAGACATTTACGTTAGTTACATTATATTCGAGTATGGTTATGGCCGATTATGCTGGTTCATATAGTTCACAACCTGTCAAAAAGTGCCGTGCTGGAAATATCCCGACTGTCACTGTCAACCCAACAACTACTGTTCCTGTTACAACCACCACTACTGTAGCGCCGGCTGCTACCAAAGTGCAATTTGCGAACCTGCCAAAACCTCAACAAGCTTCCTTTGCTCCAAACCAACAAGCTCCTAAACCAGCTCCATCCAAGGATAAACCTAAAACCGCAGCTCCTCCTGCAGCTCCATTGGCAAAAGGAAATCCTGCTCCACCACAACCTAAACCTGCTGCTCCTCCAAAGCAAGCCGCAAACAACAATGGCCAAGTCACTGTTGCTGGCATCAAACTTCCAGCTGCCATTGTAAACGATGCACAATTATGTCTTTCTGAAGTCATCAACATCGTCCAACTACCAAAAACTGGTTCTTTCAATGGTGATTGTCTCTCTTTACACAATACTTATCGCTCCGTTTTAGGGCTTGGTCCTTATACTTTTGACGCCAATCTTCAAAATGTTGCGCAAGGTGTTGTTAACAACTTGGCTGCTAAGGATGCCTTTGAACACAGCGGCCTTGGATTTGGTGAAAACCTGCACCAACAATCCGGTGGCAGCACGCTATCTTGTGGTGATGCCGTCAAGGCATGGTTTGCTGAATTCAAATTCTACAATGGAGTTCCAATCGGTTCTGGAAACTTTCACGAATATGGCCATTTCACTCAAGTAATCTCTCCGCAATCTACTTCTTTCGGATGCGCTGTTGCTCCTTACACTGCTCCAGATGGCACATTCAAGCAAACTGTTGCCTGCGAATATTCTCCTGCTGGAAATATTGAAGGATCAGTCTTGAATGTAAAAATTGCAGCCTAATGAAAGTTAATAAACTGTTATATAAATTAATTATGCTCTGTTTAAAGATTATATACCAAGTCGTAATTTTTCATATTTTTTGGTGCAAGATGTTTGTGATGGGATCAAATGCCTGTGGCCAGCTTGGGACAGGCGACAAGGAGGATAGGAATACACCGACTGAAATTTCAGTCTCTGCTTCAAAATGTGCAGCTGGTTCTAATCACACTCTGGTTTTAGTAGAAAACACAGTTTATGCAGCTGGAGATAACTCTTACGGCCAATTAGCAACAGCAGGAACAGAGTTGCTGGAATTTCAAGCAATCCACACTTCAAATAACATTGTAAATATTTTCTGCGGATGGAATTCGTCGTATATTACCACAAAAGATTACATACTTGGAACTGGTGAAAATACTTTTGGAGCACTGGGAATAGAAAGTAAGAAAGCGACTAGTTTTGCCACTATAGAACTGAAGGATATCGTAAAAATCAGTACTGGGATGAGACATACCCTATTTCTATCTGGAAATGGACAAGTCTATGGATGTGGGACTACCAGACAAGGAGCATTGTCCTTGAATAGAAACGATATAGTCTGGGTACCACTCCGATTGTTTGATAAAGTGGACGACATTGCCTGCGGCCAATTCCATTCGCTGATACTAAAAGCAAACAAGGTATTTGGTTTTGGCAGAAACAAATTCAGACAATTGAAAGGAGATTTCCAATTTACCGTTGACCCTGTTGAAATAGAGTTGGCCGGAATCCCTAAAAGTATTTATTCAAGCTGGTCTGCTGTTGCCGTGTTGACCGACAAGGGGTTGGTTATGTGGGGCCGAAGTGATTTTGGTCAATGTAGCGGGCCGTTCGATTCAATTCTAGATCCAAGTAGTATTGCGAATGTGCAGCTTGCTTTTGGATCTGAACATGCGCTGCTGTTGGTTAATGGCAGAGTGCATTCGTGGGGATGGAATGAACACGGCAATTGCGGAAATGGGACAAACAGTAATATCTATGGCCAATATCTACTCTCTCTTGGAGCAAAAGGCGTTTGTTGCGGTGGTGGCCATTCAATCTTATTTTGAATGCCTGTGCGAAAGTGTATTTCAATTGATACAACATGGAGCATATTCAATAGTATTGCGCCGTAATTGTAAATGCTGATGCTGATAGAATGATAATCGATAGATCTTTTCAGATGTAAAAGAGCACTAACAGTTACAAGCCAATTATCACCGGATGTGAAATTTCTTTTGTTCAATCTATAATACACTCTTAGCTGTTGAATTTGATGTACCCCTCTATAAATACCTTTTATGCAAAATAGGTTACACACCATCCACGTGACTTTCCGATGACCAATTATGACTCGTTTTGACTCAAACAAATATATAACTTTCCAAAGACCTTGCTGACGACATGGACGGCAATTCACCTAATTTACATAAAATCAGCAAGAACGCAGGAGTGTCAAAGGAGCTACTAGAAAAGCGACAACGGAACAGCGAAGCTGCAAGACGCTGCCGTGACAAAATCAAAAACAAAATTGAACTATTAGAGAAGGAAAACCAAGAGCTGCTCGAGCAAAAGAGAGATTTATACCTCCGGTTTGTGCAATCGGAAACCATGCTGAAAACTTCAGAAGAAAATCTTGCCAAAGCCAACGAGAGAAACAATATGTTGGAAGCCAGGTTAGCGCAGTTCCAAAAGTTCATTTTGTATACAGCTACGCAGGGAAAGATGGGAGAAAACGAAATTGCACCTTATGTAGGAAATCAATTAGATTTCCAATAATATATTTTAAATAGTTTTACCATGATCCTTGTATTCGCTTAGATGTATTGATCGTTAGTTTTGTTCCAGTTTTTAAATGCAGAAAAACCCAATCAAGACATATAGCAACAAGCTTTTCCGGAACAAGGAGTTGGAGCTCGAAAGGCTGCGGAAATGGGAAATAATCACGAATATGGGAAACTCAGATGACAGCAAGCAGGATAAAGTTACGAGTGATCCAGCTGAACATGATATTTATGGTGATAGAACAATTAATGAACCTCGAACAGCTTCTATCTCGGAGGATTACCTTTTGGTTGAAAAGGGGTCGCCTTTAAATGACAATTTGGATACAACTATTCCTATAAAACCAGATATTACTCAGACAATGTCGTTTGTGGATGTACAAGAGCCTGATACTGACGAGATTATTGATCGAGTGCAATCCTTGGAGATTGTTGATCAAGCGCAATCCTTAGAGATTGTTAATGACGACACTTCATCTGTAGCTTCAATTGACAAGGAAAGGGATCTGGAATATGTCACTGTTGTCAACCAGCAAGCACCAGCGTTATCGGAAAAGTCAATACAGGATTTATTAGACTTGTGCAAACAGGATAGGCTCTTTACATTTGATGAATTCTTCAAGAATCAGTTTCCAACCAGAAAGATTGGGGAAGCAACTTATTCGGATGTCTACTTGATACCTGGAAAATACACTCCTCAGATTGCTGTCAAGATTATACCCATTGGCTCAGAAGACCAACTAACTGTCAGCTCTGCGTGGTTGGAAATAAAAGTGTCAGAGCTGATTTCAAATCTATTTCAACGGGACGCACAACCACATGCTATTCATTATGCTAAACTAGAGCGGTAAATATTAGTTCATAAAGGGTTGGACTGGTTAAGGGGTTGTACCACGAGAAGCTTATTGACATTTGGAATGTTTACAACGAACAGCAGGATTCAGAAAATTTGCCACCGGATGAATACTCTGCTGATCAGGTATATCTCATTATGCACATGGAGTATGGAGGGAAAGATCTGGAGCATTCTGAAATTATTACAAATGACAAACGTGTGCATTCTGCATTTCTTCAGATTGTATTATCATTAGCTCAAGCTGAGCAACAGCTGTCTTTCGAACATCGCGACTTACACTGGGGCAATGTATTGGTATCTTCATGGAAACAGTCGTTTCTTACATTCAAACTGCCTATTGATGGCAACACTTGCTCAATAGTAGTGCCTACTGCTTCTGTAAAAGTGACACTGATAGATTTTGCATTGTCAAAACTAATTTATGATGATTGCCTGTATTATAATGATTTGGAACTTGATCCAGATTTGTTCACAGGAAAGGGTGTTGAGAAAAAAGGTATCTGGTGGTTAAAAGATAGGAGATTTGCAATTTGACATTTATCGATGGATGCGGCAGGAGGTCGAATCAAACTGGAGCTCAACCAGCTTCAAAACAAACATATTCTGGGTTTATTATCTGGCTGATAAACTGACCCAGATTCACTCTACGGATTTAAAAGTCTTTAAATCCAGGATTCTAGAGTACTCTAGCGTCACTCAATTGGTGAAAGAACAGGTACTAAATCCTGAAGGATATTTATTTAAGATGGTGCGTATTGTAAAGAAATAAAAAAGAGCATTGTTTACTTTTCCGTTATGGACGATCTTGGTATTTCGATACTGATCTAGATAAATTGCTAAATGATCTGCAGGGAGGTGTCAAACCAGAAACGGAATTAAAGCCGCAAGTCAATTTACTGCAGGAGATTGAAGAAATGGCAGTACAGTTTCAGGGAATGAAACGGCCTTCCAGTCCAGCACTGTCAAAATTGGGATCGAGGAATGCATTAAAAGCCTCTCCAGATGTCCTTGCGAAATTCCGCACTCATTCAAACACGTCCACTGATTCAAAGGACGGCAAAGAATTTAGAACATGTGCGTTATGTTCCGAACCAATAACTAGTGGCGGACAAGTGCTTGGCAACAAATACTACCATTCAGACCACTACAATTGTAATAAATGTAAGAAACAGTTGCGTGGACTATTGACGTTTGATCGCGACAAACTATTATGGTGTGAAAAAGATTATCATCAGACTTTTAGCGCTCAATGCGGGTACTGCAAAGAACCTGTCAAAGATGTAATAAATCTTAATGCTAGGAAGGTATTGAAGCGCTGGGAATGACTTTTCACGAAGATCACTTTTTCTGTGTATGAATGAATTAATATAGGCAATGTGCGGAAAGAATCTAATCAAAACATCATTTATTGAATACCAAGCCAAAGCGTTCTGCGAAGACGACTACAATACGTTTTTCGCAACGCGATGTGCCGGCTGCATGCAACCATTAATCGACGACTACGTTACCGTACTGTCAAAGAATTACCACAAACATTGCCTAGTATGTACAGTATGCCAGAAAGTAATTTCTGGCACTTCGCTGTACACGCACGACGAACAGCATTACTGCGAATACCATTATTACGAACTCACTTCCAACATCTGCTTTGACTGCAAAGGTATCATTATTGGACGATGCGTTGTTGCGCTGGATAAAAAGTTTCATTTGAATCACTTCAAATGTGCTTTTTGCTCAAAGATTTTGGATGAGAAAGGAGGCTACAAGGAAAAGAGTAACAAGGCTTATTGCACTGGATGCTATATGAAGATATTCAATTAATCATTCATAGTAATATATTTATTCCCTTATCTTGAAGCATCGTCTGTTACAATTTGCTATCTGAATTCCGAGATTGCCATTCATGTATTGTCTGTTCTGCAAGCTTGAGAGTGCTTCCAATTACGCTTCTGGAGACAAACACTCGAATAAATTGAAAATACACGTAAAGGATATCAGTAGCTAGGATAGAGCCAACGTTGCAGATAAAAGGTTTATTCTATCTACCGAGAGGCGAGTAATAATTCGCAGAAAGTTGGCTCCGAATCGTGTCTCAAATAATGGGTTATTTGACAAGTTAAAGGGTAAATGTAGATCTAGGCAGGCGTACGTATCACTATGACGCTGCTCTAAATCTAATTTACTGCTCAAGTCCTAGTATTACATTTTTAGTCTTGTTTTTTAACTTTTTTCGAGTCAGCAAATGCCGCAAGGAATCAAAGCGGAAGCGTTAGCTGCAAGAAAAGCACAATTAGCACATATAACAGTAAAGCAAGATCCGGAAACTCTATTCGAGCTACTTGAACATATCGGTACTGGGAGGTAAGTGGAATATTGAAATAGTTACGGAGAGGTGTTTAAAGTAATTACGATCTAATCAAAGGCTCGATCTATAGAAAAAGGGAATAGTGTTGCAGTCAAAATCATAAAACTGGAGCCTGGAGAAGAGCTGGATGAAGTATTGAACGAAGTCAATTTTCTTCGCGATTGCAACCATCCTAATATCGTGTCCTATATTGGCTGTTATATAAAGAAAGGAACAGTGAGAGGACAAAAGATAGTCTGGGTATTCAGTAGTTAAACCTGTAGATTGTGATGGAATATTGTGGAGGAGGGTCGGTGGAAGCAGCAGGGAAGAGTAACTACCAGTAACCATAGATCTGAAGGCATCATTATTAGAATCTGAAATCAAATGTATAATACGAGAATGCTTGGTGGTATTTTGAAATTTACGAAAGGGGTTAGAGTTTCTGCATTCTAGGAGCAAAATTCATAGAGATATCAAGTGCGGTACATTTATTTTTATCCAGGGAATATTCTGATGAACGATCAAGGTGAAATCAAACTAGCTGACTTCGGGGTTTCAACTCAGCTTACAAGGACATTTTCGAAACGAAACACTTTTATCGGAACACCATATTGGATGGCTCCTGAAGTAATCACTTCAGAACAACATGGAACTTCGTACGATCACAAAGCAGATATATGGTCGTTAGGTATTTCAGCAATAGAAATGGCTGAATCTACCCCTCCGATGTTTGATACACATCCAATGAGAGTGCTATTCATGATTCCAAAACTAGATCCTCCACAGCTGAAAGAAAAAGAAAAATGGTAGCGGCGAATTGACTCTAGGTCTTCGGATTTTCACAGTTTCCTCAAAGCCTGTTTGGAAAAGAATCCAGATAATCGGCCCACCGCAGGAGACTTGCTAAAAGTAAGTGAATCCTAACCTAGCATCCTTTTGTACACCCCAACCCTCTGAATACCAAAATTATTCAACAGTTTATTTCCAGATCAAGGGATGCAAAGCTCCAGCGAATGGCAAAGCCTGCTGCCCAAGAACCTGAGCCAGAAGATGAATTAGACTTGGATGAGGAAGAGGAAGATGAATTGGAAGAATCGGCGACTGTAAAAAGAATTCAACCTCCATCCGCTTCGCAGTCACAAGAATTACTAAATTCTGGAACAAATGCAAATTTAAATATCGCAACACCTCGTGTACCATCACTACATAGAATATCAGAACCTGTAAATGAACCGACAAAGACCAGCCCACAGGTGAGTTTCACTAATGTTAGGAAATCAAACGATTGCCTACTCTTCCGTCTACTAAATCCCGGACGTCGTCAAAAGATGATGAATCGCCAAATAAAGTTACCAAGAGCGGATCTATCCTGGAAAGCCAAATGCCTGCACCAAGCTTTATGGAATCCAACTCTGTGTTTGGCGGGAAAATCCACACTGATTCACAAAATTCAGAACCGCGGCCAGAGAAGCAACCCCCAAGCCCTGTTAGCAGCGAAACTGCTACACATGTATTTTTTCTTAATACTAGTCATTTAAAGCAGAAAGAGTTTGTAGATTATCAATTGCAGTAAATTGCGCGGATTTCATGGGTATTAGGTAGCTTATTGTAGGCGATACAATTTTATTTGGATCTGACGATGGGTTATATGCTTTTGAGACTAAAGAAAGAGATGCTAGACTAATACCGTTATCAAACAGACGGTACAGTCAAATAGATACAATCCCAGATTTGAATATGATTATATCAAGATCCGGCAAATACGACGTAGTGTCGATACATGACATTTCACAATTATCCAGGTTCAAAAAGAGAACAAAATTTGAAACTGAAACTAGATTAAAGAAACTGAAAGAAACTAAAGGATGTACCAGATACTCAATCAGTAATCCGAATTGACAATAGCAAAAGTTACTGATTCGTGCTACCTATGTGTGTGCATGGATAAATCCGTAGTAGTAATGAAATGGGCACCTCATCCCTTCAACAGGTTTATGAAAGTAAAAGAAATTCCATTTGAGACGTGTCCAACTGTAATGGAAGTGCTTGAGCAAAAATCTGGAGAAGTTAAATTAATCACAGACGACTCTCATGGCTTTAGAGTATACGAATTTCACGGATCAACTATTGAACAAATATCCCCACCAAACACAACCCCAGATTTCCATGGGCCTGCAATCAAAGCCGTTGTATTGTCTGACAAGATTGCATATTGTTACAAAAGTATCTCAAAGCTAAAAATAGATATCGGTATGATCCAAAGTATCGATTCTTCAAACCCTACAAAGTCGTTGTTAACTTGGAGAAACCCACTCACTTTTGCAAGTACTTTATTTTTAACGTAGCCAAACTAGGTACTGATTATTTGGTAGCTGGGTCAAACTCTGTAGTAGACGTTGTATATAGCCCGACTGGCAAGATTGTACATGTCTTTGAAACAAAGAAAGACAAAATCAGATCTTTGAAATTGTTAGTTGCTCGGAACCAGCAAATATATTTGTTGGCAGAAGAAGAAAGGGATGGTGTTCGAACTGTAGCTATCATTTTGGTTGAACTCTGTTAAGCATCATATATTAATAAACTAAAATTTTAATCAGATTTATTACATCAAAAACTTTGGATTGCGTCGAATACCAACTTCATTTTGCGATGGAATACTAGTTGTCCATGGAGCATATCTTCAATCGCAACAACTTGGCGAGTATCGTCTTTGTGGTCTTTCAAGTAAGACAATACTTCATGCGCATCAACAATGTCATCATCCATTGCAAGGAAAATCACACATTTTTGTGGCAGCTCGTTACTGAAATAAGTGTTTTGGAACCACGAAAAGTAGCGATGTAAAAAGATTGCAATTCCAGGTTCGCACATGGCAATGTACTTGATAATGGCTTGGTTTACAGTTTTGGGGTGTCGGTATAGCGCGTTGTAAGCAATATGGTGGTTCCAGAGCAAGAAGCAAACTGGATCAATGAATATTCTCGAGTGGATGTACTTGGGAGCGTATATATCCATCCATCTCAGACAGCATGTTCCGATAGAATGGCCAACAAAAACAGCCTGATCGATTGCAAGTTGCTCCAATCCAAAAGAGACATCAGAAACAAACTGAGTTGGCAAGTAATGACGGTCATCAAGTCGCATGGACACCGCCTTGACTTCAAACAAGATTATCGTGCGGTTTGGGAATTCTTTGAGCAAGCCAATTACAAATGGAACATAGGTGCAAACACCAATTCCAAGTCCATGAAAGATTACAATAGGCAGATCGTTAGAAAAGAAATTTGATTGTTTGTAATACATTTCGAGACCGTGATTACCAATCTTTGTTTTTGAAAACCCAAGATTTCGGAAAGCTAATTGCCCAGCAATATCAGCAAATCTAATTCCAGCATAGTAGACCATTGGGCGGGTATAAATTTTTGGTTTATCGGTAGTGAGCAAAATCTTTGGTAAAGGTGCTTCATTGGCAGCCCTATCCAAAAGTTTAAGCTGCATTCTGTCTTCCAGCAAATCCATCAACATTTGGATTTTCTCGGTTTGCTCTGAATCCATTTCATGCATACTAGTGTTGTAAAAGATACAGGCACCCCATTCGAAAATATCTTGTCTGCGTACCAGTTCCAAATTAGCCCCGAAAAACCAGCCTTCTAGAAACGTCTTGTAGTCAAACTTTGGGCTGGAAAATTCACTGTAGAGATTATTGAATCTGGTACTATCAAGTTGAGGGAGATGGTCCGAAGGCCAGTCGCTGTAATTAAACTTTAGCTCCACAAAGATAATAAAAATACCTTCGATTAGCAACCAAACGTGGATAGCAGACAAGGAGAGCGGATGGCTAAACAAAATCAGATAGCAGACATATGCGAGATTTGCCAGTCCTGCAATATACACAAGCGCCATTGAGAGGACCATACCACCGCACACAGCAGGAAATATCAAAGGCGATATCCGTTTCATTATCAAATTGAGAACCATTTCACAACTTTTTTTTATTTTTTAGAGTTTATATTCGTGCTTGACGGCCCTTTAATTGTTGGTCAGGTGCCATTTGCATGTCAATAATTCAGCCGCTCACAATTTTACCTTGAATCCCATTTCTTGGATCACCTGAGGGATTTTAGAGGCTTGGAGTTGGCCAAATCGAACGAGCTGCTTAACCGGTCTTAGCATCACTTCAAACTCTGCAATTTTCCATTCACCGTTTTTTACCTCCCATCTGATCAAATCAACACCTTTAATTTTACTGTTTTCTACGTTTGCTTCAAATTCGAGAGCCCAATTTAATCCGTCTGGAGATATCCACTCTCTGAAATATTTGAAATCTTGGAAATTTGAAATTGCTGCAGCTAATACCGCAGTTACGATATCTTTTCCTTTTCTTGGCTTGAGGTACAGCGGTGTATGGAAAGTAACATTGTCATCTAGCAAGTTTCTAAGAGTCTGTAAATCTTGTTGGAACACAACTTTGTGCCAATCTTGGAGAGCTTTTTGGTGAGCCATGAGAAAAATTTCAACTCTGGTAATTTATAGGACGCGGGATTGCCGCTGTAATTGTCGGTATGCCCGAACCTGTGCAACCACTAATCTATAAGCAATTTTATTATGTATTGAAGATACCAGCCTTGATTTTCAGTTCGGCAGCATAAACACCGACGTTAAAGTCATTAACAGTGTCCGTTCTCTTTACCCATCCTTCAGCAACTGGCAATCTTTCATCTCCAACAAATGCCTTCAAGACTTCAATTGGTATGTTTTTTGGATTAGCTGGAGAAATAGTTTCTGCCAACAATGCAGCTTCGCCAAAAGCCAAGAATTCTTGCTTTGGACCAAATGTAAAATTTGGATCTCTGGCTTTGGAATCTGCAAATCTATCTTTTCTATAGCGTGCCAAATCATTGATGGAAATAGTTTCACCGTCGGAGGAGTAGCTAATCAATTGGCTTAGTAATGTGAGGTTGCGAGTGTGGTTATCCCCAAAGAAAGCGTCGTTTCTAAACAAGGATGCATCGTGTTCGATTGCATTGTGAGTGTTGAGGGAAGCCAGAGTAAGGGTTTGGTCGTGTGCGTTTCCTAGCCCCAAAAGATAAGTCGCATCCATTAATTGGTTGGTCAAAGTTTCATCAATTGACATTTGCTCTTTGAATGTAGTTACGATTTGCTGGCGAGTCATTACACCTCCATCTCGAGGAAGGTAGCCGTGGTTTGCCATAGTATTGAAGATTGGACATGGGGAACGAACATCGTTAGGGCCAGCTGGTGCCCATTGGCCAACTTGCAATTGTGCTTGCGGAACAGCAGTGACAGAAAGAGCAAGGGCTGCGAGTTGCAAGATCATTTCTTATACCAAGAATTCCTCGCGGTATTTATATTGATCGATGATTGATTCGTCACTAAATAGGAAATTGCAGTTCTTGGAAAAAGTAGGCCGAAAGGTTTTTTAGTGCGCTTTTCTGTTCTGGAAGAGGAAGAAAGCCAGAGATGGGAGATGGGATTTGCTGCTGATACTAGACAATCATTCTTCCTTTAGTTTAGGGTTATTCACTGTACACTCGCAAAGACACACTTTTTCCACAGATCCCGAATTAGAAAACTGTCAGGCACCGGCCGCAAATTCCAGCGGTTTATGTTTTTCCGTGATAGAATAATAGCAGTAGATCTATTCTGAGTAGTGCATTTACCTTGTTGGAGGCTGTTTAATTCATTGACAGCCCATTGCCTTTCATCGATAAATCACAAGACAAAGTTAATTCAGTACAATTTATTCTTTCAGCAAGTCGTCGACTTCGCTTGCTAAGCTCTTTACCCACTTGACATGCTCCTTGTGCGGCTTAGAGGTTAGATGCTTGATGTGCTGAGGCACTTCCACGACTTTAGCTAATTCTAATACTGGTTCTTCAGAATATACCAATAAAAACGCAATTGCACCAAGCAGTCTGAATGCAGTTTCGTCGTTGGCTTTTTCACTGGTAGATTCAGTTTCAATTGCATTGGAAATGGCTGCAATCAATTCAGACCACCAAGCTTCGTCAAATTCAACAGGAGATTGTCGAATTTGCGCTTGACTCCATCCAATATTGTACGCCAACAATGCTGAAGCTTGACGTAGTTGATATTCTGGAGCCAATAGCGTCTCAATCAGCAAACGAGTAATTTCATCTCTAGAGGTAGATCCATGGACTCTTTTAGTCGAAAGGAGCTTGAAACTTTGTTTGTAATCAGATGGATTAAACAGATTGCAAATCTAGGTCAACGAAATGTACAAATTTGCTCAGCATTAGTTTGGTAGCCATTCCAGCAGTGTTGTCGGAAAGAACACGAATGATTAATTGCACATAAACTGAATCTGTATTAGCAAAGGTTACCTTTATCCTTGACAAAATAGCTGCGAATGGTGTTGTTGATTGCCAATAGTCTTAAAATATCCAACAACGGAAACAATTTTGCTACTGGGAGTGTAAGTAATAGCTTGCATGGAGCTTCGTGCCAATTGTGGGGTAAAATCGTATTCTTCTGATAATCAGTTGCTTTCATCCAATTGTGTAAAGTTTCCAAAGCATCAGTTTCAAACGAAACTCTGTTTTCCACAATAATTTCATTCAGTTTCTTGAAAATTACGTCCAAATTAGATGAAACTACAAAGTTAATGGCTGGCGAAGCAACCAATTCGTTAATTGCTCGCAGCGGATATTTTTTATGAGGATGAGGCGGATATGCAGTATATACCAACAGGTCGATACTACTCTTGAGTTCTGCTCTGTCAGCCCCTTTAAATTCCGACATCTGCATTAGTTAAAATCACCTTGTCCCCGGTGAAATAAAACATGAAGGTTGGAGTAGCATTGATTTCGAATTCTGCACTAATATCCCTTGCTACTGATGTTTCTACCGATACACCAACTACATTATTCCCATTTGAGTTTGTTTCTTCAATTAACCTTTCAAATTCAGGCGATATCATTCTACACGGCCCACACATTTTGCTCGTAAAGTCAATTGCTACCGCTCTGTTGTTTTTAATTATATCCCGTAGCTGTGCGAGGCTTGTACAGTGAACAACCGACGATGCGGTTGATGTAGGTGCCTGATTCAACGAAGGATTCGATTGCGAATGGCTTGATCTCCCGTACATATTCTCTATCATTGGTCTTATCGATTGTCCTAAAGGTCTAGAGTTAATTTGCAACTTGCGTATCAAGAAATTCAGCTGGCAATCCAGTAATATGTTTTGGGATTCCTCTGCCAACGAGAAACAAACACACTTCATCTGAAAATGAATCTAAGTTAAGGTCAATTACTGCAATTGTTGTCGAGTAGGTGATACTTGTCTGCAGTCCATACAGTTCTCATTGTATCCATGTATTCCATAAATACTTTAGCAGGGATTTGAGTCGTACCCATATCAATCCTGTCAACTGGTCTTCCATACGGCGAGTTTGCAGGTTGAAATTCCTGTATTCCTTGACCAAAGCAGTATTCCCTTCCGTAAACAACTACTGCTGTGTGCCAGATACCATCAATTTGTTTTCCAACCATTCCCATTGACATTGCTCTTGCCATCCCTTGGGAAAGGTCGTATACCAGCAAGGTTACTTGGGACATTAAAAGTTAAAAATTTCGCAAGGGTTGGGATGGGAACTCAATGGGCCGAAACTTGAACTGCGGTATGAATAATGAACCAAATATGGCACACTGCCAGATCGGATTGTTGTTTATACTGCTAATGACGTAAAATACTCTTTGCCTTGAAATGTCAAGTCATGATGATTTATTCAAACCAAAATCCTACAACGATGGATACTTGGAAGAAATGAAAAAACAAACGTCTGGCATTGAACAAGACTCTCTGAAATCCACCCAACGCGTATTGGCACGGCTGCAGCAGACAGATGAAATTGCGGGGAGTAGTATGACTCTGCTGCAACAACAGTCAGGTAGTTATTGATAACCAAAGAAACGCTTGGTAATATTGAACGGAATATTATTCAAGCTGGTGAGGATATTGCAACTGTGGATCAGAAAGTAGATAAACTGACTGCGTTAAACAGATTCTTTATGTTTCCAGTTTTCAAAAGTCCAAAGCTCTCGAATTTGTTTAAAAAGTCTGCCAACAAGGAGACACCTGTCAAACCGGAACTTGAAAGACCCGCAGCTTCACAATTAAATAGTCCAGCAAAGGAAATTGAAAAAGAAGAAACTGCCACTGACAGCATCAACCAGAACCTTGATTTAGTCTCTAGTCATGTTTCCAAATTGAAGATGATGGGGTTGGACTTTGGCAAAGAATTAGACGCGCAATCCGGTGCATTGAACAAGATAAACACCCGAATGGATAATTCAAACGAATTGATGACCAAAGTAAACAGAAAAGTAAATAAACTTTTAGATTGAATTCATTCTTCCATCCAAGTTTGGAATACCGTACACGCTGAGCCTATTGAGATGCGATTATGGATCAGCTTATCCCTGTTCCTCATTTTTCATTATTTCGGAAATTTGTTCTGGAAGTTTCCAATCAATTTTCAAACCAAAAAAACCTACAATTAATAAATGACAGTAATGGAAATTCCAGAAGGCTACGTTGCATTAGATGAATCAAAGAATTTATACAAAAAGATTATCCAAGAAGGAACTGGAGAATTAGCGAGTAGATCTGGATCTACCGTCAAAGTCCACTACACTGGATCGTTATTCGAAAATGGAGAAAAATTCGACTCTAGTGTCGATAGAGGCACTCCATTCGAATTCAAACTAGGTCAGGGTCAAGTCATTCGTGGTTGGGATGTTGGTGTAGCTACAATGAGAATTGGAGAAAAAGCAGATTTATTGATAAAGGCTGAATATGGATACGGTGCTCAAGGATCTCCACCAAAGATCCCTGGTGGGGCAACTTTACTCTTCAATGTTGAATTGCTCGGCATTGATCTCTCAACTGCTGAACTTTCAATTGCAGAAAAGATTGCCAGAGCTAAAGAATTCAAGGACCAAGGGAATGAATGTTTCAAGAAGCAAGATTTCAAGGACGCTTTAGGATTGTATCTACAAGCAGAAAACACTCTTTCAAATACTTGGGGTGCTGAACCTGATGAAGGTAATCAAATCAAAGAACTTAAAGTTTCCTTGTACTCTAATATTGCTGCGGCCAGTTTAAAAACCAAAGACGCACAACAAGCAGAAGTATACAGCAAGAAAACCTTGGAAATTGATGAAAATCATGAAAAAGCAACATTCCGTCTTTACCAAGCACAAACAATGCTTGGCAAATATGAAGAGGCAGTCGAATTGTTGGGATCCAAGAAAGCGGTAGGCTGTAGTTGATTTTAGATCTTGAAAGGAGTTGACGTGGAACAAGAAATCTTGCGTGTTCGAAAAACCAAGGCGCAAGCAGTCGCTAATGAAAAGAAGGTCTACTCAAAGATGTTTGCTTGAATATGCAAATAAATTAATATTTCCGTAGTCTTGCTTTTTGTGTTTATATGCTGCTGTTGCTTGGCAAGAATGGCTGCCATTGAATACAATCTGCATCTGATTCAAAGAAGTGAAAGATAAGCAAGATTTATTATGCAGTTCTGAGAATTAAATGGATTCCAGAATCAGAAGAAACAGGCTGTGAAAGTTCACCAACACTCAGTGCGAATCTAAATTAAACAGAAATTACGCAGCCTGTTCAAATGCAGCTTGCATTTGTCCTCGTCCAAAAAAGCTCAAATCTCCTCCTCGCTTTGCAGAGGAACAGTCACTTTCAGTCTGCGCCAAAGTTGCCAAATCAACTTCCTTGTCCTCAATCATCTTTCTAAAACCTTCTATTAGTACGATATACCAATGATCTTTTCCATTGCGTCTTCCTTTGTCCTGGTTATTTTTTCCTAGATTAACGAAAAAGTACCTCTTTCCAGCTTGATGGGTTACGAGAATCTTTGTGCTTTACTAACAAGTGAGATGCGCGGATGGTTTGCGAATCTCCAGCTTCATGCGGTTTGATTTCGGCGCCTTCAGGTTTATCCCAAACTGACTCTTGAGTCTCAGTATTAAAGTAATATAATCTGTTTTTTGTTCTTGACATTCGTTCCTTTGGATTAATTGATTTGTACTTCCCAGACCATCTTGGTATTATTTGATTGAGATTTTTAACAAGGAAAATTTGAGAATTGGTTCAAAGATAGCTGCGGAAATAATCGGAAAAAAGTGCAAAAGTACTGTGCTGGAGTGTAGAGAAATGGGGGTATGGGATATATGCTGGAGCGTGTAAATGGTGTGTACTAATGGTTAACGGATCTGCCAGAGTTTATCTTTGTCCCTAGCATAGTGACATTGTCCTGTCGATGGCTCCAAACAGTCCACGATTGAGGTGTATAGTGCTGCAATCGGCTTATTTGGGAGGACAGGTTAGTACCGCTAGAGTATAATTTCAATAGTCATCAAAAATGAGGCGAATACCACTTGGATATAATTTCAACAGCCATTGATCAGTGGATGTTTGGTTGAATGCTCCTTTACAGAAGGAACAGAATTACTACCAATCGCGTAGGATAAGAGTACCTAACAGTCTTGCCAATCTCGTGTCTTTAATCAAGCAGTATAATTGTGCTGCATAATTTCAAGTAGGATACGTGGCTAATTTGTGGCTGGAAGGGCTGCGACATTTTTGCGGAGATTAATTTCCCACAAAACTTTCTTCAGAAATGTCTGCAATTGCCACTATTCAACAAACAAGCAATGCCAAGTATAAGCCGGTTGGTCTGGTTAGAGCTGGGCATACATCGGACGGGTCCCTCTTGCTCCGAATGTACATTGCAAACTACAAAAACCTACTTGCCAAACCAAAAAACTGGACCCTTTGCTTGCATGAATACGGGGATATTGCCAACCTCGGTGAAATTGGCAGCGTCACTGATTCCTGGAAGTGTCAAATTGACGGCCATCATCTTGTCCTGGAACAAATTGTTGATTTGGAACTTTACCAGTTGATTGGCAAGGGATTGACATTAAAGAACGATGCAAGTGTTGTAGGGCACGGGTTATTTGCTCACGCACCGAATGTAAATATCAAAAAGGCAGTTATTGATATGGAGATTAAGATATGCTCCTTTGTCCCATGCACAAAGAAGCCGCCGTCCAAAGTCTAAGACGAATAAATTAATTTGGAATTTGATGTTAGTCATTCCCAGTCAATCGATCAGCTATTGCTAAATCGATTAGTTATTGCCAATCAGAGTTTAATGCCATAAAACAAACAACCACTTGTACTATTTGAAGCTCTAAATCATACAAAAGCTTCCAGATATCAAGATCCTAATTTGGAGGTACAAAAGAGGTGGCTCGGCTTGGCTATGTTTGACCTTTAAAAACAAAAAACCAACACAAACCCGGAATGGTTACAGCTTCTTTTGTCCAAAACATCAACAATTACTCTGGATTGGTATCGTTTGCAGGGCTGATCTTGATGGTCTCCATGAACCACTACAAAGTCGGCTTCCACCCAAAGTATTTCGTCAGATGGATGATTTACTTGGATTCACTTGGATTCCTGCTTACTTTTACCGCCCAAGCTTACCAATATTCACTGCCTAATCAGCAATTCACCGGGTGTACAGCCAACACCATTGGGATTGTTAGTAATGCAATTGATACAGTAAAAGATGCTTCAAAATACGGGTACATTGTATTCAGAGGATTTCAAATATGGGGGACGGAGAGCCCTGCCAAAATATCATTGATGGCGTTCGCTGGTTCCGCTATACTATACTGGATGTACATTCTGACTTCATTCTCCTTTAGAGGCGACTGTTCACTTCCATTCATCCCTCAAAATACATTCAACTGGTCTCTAGTGCTGCTCTATGTATACTGGGTAGCTGATTTTTAATGTAGACAATAATGGATATGGTTCCATCCGCCATCCTGGTAATTAGATTTCAGGATTACGTATTTGCAACGCCAGAGGATCAAAAAGTTAAAGGGATTTTGTACAGAGAAGAAATGCGGCTGTTCTTGTCCTGCGTAATCATGGCAGGTGTTACGTGCAACTCAATCTACAATGTCATTTCCCACTCTACGTTTGATTTGGCGCCAATAGCGTTTGTATTCACTCAGTATATTCTACTAGTCAACTCACTTACCATCGTGGATGAAAATTGTGATTTGATAAAGAGCCAAGCGGAAGAATCGATTCCAATGGTGAGCGATCCGAAAAGATCTCCTCTGCAATCAAGCTACTACGACAACCGATATAATATGTACGACACTGATTATGTAGAGCAGGATGCTTTTTCTCAGCAGCATGGATACGACCGTTATCTGCATGTAGACAATAGGTCTTCTGGGCATCTCCAATCAAACAGCTACCCACAGAGCTACGCTCATTTGGTAATAGCTGATCAAGCAAAGTAAATTCTACTCTTAATATAATATGTACCCACATTTGTACTCTTGAACAAAATTTTATGCCATTCGTTGCCGAGTGCCAAGACTGCCCAGATGCATAATGATTGGAATCCTGCAGAGCTTAAAGATCTCGTTTGGCAATCGTGTGGCACTGATTTCAAACAGAAACTTTGAAAATTGTTTTGGAAAATTATGGCAGCATTCACATTTGTAGACGGCCTAAACAACTTTTCCGGAGAAGTCACTATAGCAGCCATCCTAGTAATGTTCTTTATGAACCATTACAAGGTGGGCTTCCATCCCAAGTACTTTGTTCGATGGATGATTTACCTCGATGCTCTTGCTTTCACATTCACTTATATCACACAAGCACTAGCGCAAGGCAGTGTGCTTCCAGGATCAGGGTGTTCACAAAAGTATATTGCTTTCACTGGAGACTTTATCGATTCTTTCAAAGGCACTTTTTAACTAATACAGACGCTTGTAAATATGGGTACTTGGTGTACAGAGGATTTCAAATTTGGGGAAGTGATAGTCCAGCAAGGATATCGCTGTTTGCGGCTTTAGGTTCGCTGGTGCTTTACTGGCTGTACATTGCGACTGCGTATTCGTTCACTGGCGATTGCACACAATCATTGATTCCGCAAGTCAGTTTCAACTGGTCATTAGTATTATTGTACGTTTACTGGATGATTATGGATATGGTGCCTTCTGCAATTATGATTATCAAAATACAGGATTATGCTTTCTTGTCGCCGGAAAACAAGGCTATTAGCAATATACTGCTTCGTGAAGAATCTAGATTGTTTGTCTCTTGTGTCGTTATGGCAGCAGTTACATGCAATTCCATCTACAATGTCGTTTCCAAAGCATCATTCTCGCTAACGACCGTCGCATTTGTCTACACCCAGTTCATCATCTTTTTGAATTCAATAACACTTGTGGATGAAAATTGTGATTTGATCACTCGGTCAAGCGAAGATGGCAGTACTATTCAGGGCAAAGACAGCAACTTGTCCCCATCTCATTTGCAGAGCCCAGCGAGTCAATACGGTTTTTCAGAAGTGCCGCAAGACCACAGATTTTCTCAGTCTCCTGCAGTATATTCAGAAAATTATCCAAACAGGGGTTCGGTCGTCTACGCTCCAGAGTCAAACCGCTCGTCAATCATCTACAATGGCCAGGATAGCAATCCTTATCGGCCAGCTGTATACGCAGGCTATCACGAGCCAAGGTACCAGCCTGTAATTGTCGCACAACAGCCTCAGTATCCGCTTAATGAAGAGACAGCGTATGATTATAATCAGATTAATCGTAAGCCGGAAAGAGATTCCACCTTTTCATATGCCGACGTCGTGGCACCTCAATAATGAGGAAATAAACTTGTATTTTTTATGGATCTACAGCAGTATTCACCACTGCCAGTTCATATTTGATTGGCGCTAGTTCCACCAAGTTTACTGGGCAACTTATAAATGATCCACGAGATATAGTATGAGGTTTGGTATGGAAATATGAGAGTAAATCTAATAATGGAGAATTGGTAACATCACTGTAAAATTGGTTGATTTGAGCTGCATACTGTACTTTGGGTTATCCTCCCCAAAATTGATAAGTGAAGAAAGTGCAGCTTCAATGTAGGGATTATCGAATTTGATTCATTTATCTCAAGAAAGCTGAAAGAAACAGAACGAGTTTACAGAATTTCTAGTGGAATTTTAATAAGGTAAAACCCGTTTCTTCATATATGGTATTGACTGCAATAAATATATTCAAGAGTATTACGCATTGCAATTCGGACTTTTTTTCGTGTAGCGTTTCCCAGAGATATCTCCATCACCAATTTTCTTGAGAGTATTATCCATACCAAAGAGATCCAGATGTTGATTTCCAACATCCACATGCATGTGTTCGAGTACTTGTCCTTGAATATTGTGATGTTTAAATGAGTCTATACTTGCAGTTGAGAAACCTTCATTCTTTAAGGAGGTTACCATATCGTTGTGGTTTTTTTCTAACACTGAAATTTAATAGATGATATACCTGGTGTCCAATGATTTTCAATAGTGGGTGATACATGTTCATCCAGATATTTGTGAATACCTTCCATACCTCCACGCGTCCCCCCTTGATTCGCCTTCCAAAATGCTCGATCTCCTTCTGTAAGTTCCTTGTTTAATGTATCCTGTATCTCTCCTGCATTGTTCATTGTCTTGTGCAACAGATGGTCAACTTGTTGGAGATTTTCAGGAGCGTTCACTTTTGATTTCAAACCACCTTCACCAAAAAGATGTTCCTGTGCTATCTTAATAAACTTTTTTCTCTCGGTTTGATCTGTCAAACTGTCACAAAATTTCGCCAAGGGCCAAACTACTTTCTTGACAAAAAAATTTTGGGGAACTTTGTGATCGCAGTTGGTCACTAATGGGCCGCCATTTCCACTATCAGGATATGTGTAGCCAAATTGAGCCATTCTGTTTTTCGCATCAGTTTCATAGCTGGCTGCAACGGCTCCAGTTAGCAGTTCCCCTTTGACGCTGACTATTCTCGTTGTATCACAGGCATAGGTACTGCTTCTGAATACTTGACCCGTAATACCTTTTTCCCCACCAACCTTTTTACACTCGTTGTTAAGTAATGCATTAGGATCTCCGCTACCACCAGCTCGTTTGAAAAGATTATGGCTGGACATATCAGTGAACATTGGCATTTTTGAAGACTCCAAGGAATTCAAATTGATACTAAATGGAGCTGAAATATTACTGAATGGTGGCAGTGACAGTATTTCTTGATTTGAAATAGATCTACGAGCAACTAAACCACCAAGGTCAATTTCAGGCACCATATCTTGAAGTTCAAATGACAACACTTGAACGGCAATACATTTACGACATTTGTAAACCTTTTGCAATCCCTTGGCAGCATTCTTTACGACAACCTTCAGCTTATCAGCTAGTTTTGCAAGCCTTGTGATGACAGTTTGCATGCCTTAATTAATTAAAAGTTACCTTTAGCTTCAACTACCGCAGCTTCTAAGCGTTCCGAGTTCGTAGCAATAACCGTCAGTTCGTCGGCCATAACAGATACTTCAGAAGCAGCCTCTGCCACATCAGCAGCACCAATAGTTAAACGAATTGCGTTTGCACCTGCCTCTAACCCAGCAACTATTGAACTAACACCAGCTTCGATTACAGCTCCTATCCCAGCAGAAACAATTGCAACTGCGATGGTGGAAACTACCATTCCCAATATCATCCAGAATGGACTCTTCTTGTCCATTTCCTTGTCAATCCTTTCTTCATAATCAGCAATATTATTGACCATTTGATCTGCAAAATTCAACTGTAGAACTGCAGAATTCATTATTCGTTCAACTTCAACATCAGAGAGGTATTCTTGAAGTTTTTGATCGATTTTTTGAATGAAATTATAACCGGCTTTCCAAAATCTATCGAGTATAACTGTCATTGGCTCCGGATAGTCAGATGAAAGAACGTATACCCCATCAAATTTGAAATCGTTACAATATGGAGCGTCAGCCCATGAAATGTCCCAACAACCATAATAGTGAACACTGTCTTGCTTGTTCCAAAACTTTTTTTCTATCCCCGTAGTTTCGATAAGTTTCTTTAAAACATCACCTTTGTCAGACCACCTGACATCTGAATCTTTAACAGAAGGAGGATCTCGATTTGTATCAGGGCAGCTTACACCACGACCACTTATGTCACAATCAAATAAATTTGTATTGGACATCATGAATTTAATACCAAGATTTTTGTTCTGCTCTTGAACCCAGTCGTGGTACACGTCCATGGATTTCTTGCTGAAATGATCTCGCTTGATGGAAGTATCTATGGTGAAAAGACCATTCCACTTCTTCTTTGTGACAGTGGTGCCGCATGCTCTACCAGCACAATGAGTTTCCGAATAACTAACTTCGAAACTATTCTGCTTGTACTGATTTGGAGCAATTTGAAATAGACGCATCATATCATTCGCAAACTCGTTTTTCTTACTGGAATCAAAAGTCCAAGTCACATCTTGTGGTTTCGGCATGGTTAACTTTTGATTTTTCCAGTGGTATGCTCTCGTATTGGGGCATACGCCAGGGCTACATGTGAAATATTTTCTTCCTTCTCCTCCTGTTTGGAATTCCAACATCTTATCGACCTCTGCTCCGATATGGTCACCATCATGATGCTCCAAATCAACTCTAGCGTTTGTCCAATCTGTAATGACTTTTAACATTTTGTTGACACCATAGGCAAACAATTGGTTACTTTGATTTGGAATACGGTTCTGGATACAAATGTTGTTACTAGCTTGCTGCAATTTATCAAAAAAGTCTTCAGGAACGTTATTTTTGTCATTTAAACTGTAGTCCATCACTTCGTCAAGTTTTTTGAGCATATCTCCCATTTGTGGAAACTCATAATCATCGTCTTCCTCGTCATCGTCGCCGATATCATTTGCTGATCCGCTCAATCCTCCAATCTGCAATACAGTACTAGTAAAATTTGCCATGTTTGATTTGTAATCAATTGCTAAAAAGTTGCTCTGTCCAACACTTATCATGTAGCTGCTGCCTTTTGTGTTGATGCTATATAAAAAGAGATGTTTTGAGTGTGCAACATGAATGAGAGCTTGTTGGCAATTAGATGCATCTAAACAGGGCTGTTGCGCGTAATTGGAAAAGAAATTGTATAGTCCAGCACCATATAAGAATATTTCGCTGGAATGGTCAATATTCAGGGCCCATGATTCATTTTTGATTATTGAAGGATCATTGTACTCGAATACATCAAGAAGAAGGGGACTGGAAGCAGGTTGCCAATAAGGAGTTTCGGTTTGAATGATGGACATGAATACATTATTAGCGCCGGATATTTGATATTGATAAAGAGCATTGTGTTCGGACGCAGTACCATAAAGCCAAACAGGTCCATCGGCAGATTCAATCAAAAAACCACGGCCAGTATAGACATTTATCTGATCTTGGCTCTTTATATCCAAGTCATGGTCAGCTGTCCATCCCCAAACGTTTTCAAAGTAACCAGAACTCTGTGCAGTAACGTGCATCAACATGAATGCACCCATACAATCCAAGTTGCCAGCTGATGTCTTGGGGCAGTTAGTGTGCCTGATTTTTGTATCAATAGATCCACCAACTCGGAAATGGCAATCCCACATGGCAGCTGATCCTTGAGTACTTTCATGTACATTCCACTGTACCAATATGGCTCCGGGAACCGGCCCACTATGAGTAAAGAGAAAGTCAGAAATCTCGATGATGCCAGTGTCACCAGGAACTCCAACTCTGATAGCAGGTTGAGGATTTTTAGGGTCGGCAAAGAAACTACCAGTTGCTTGAATTTGTGACCAAGTTTCACCAACCATTCGTGTTCCAACTGGGACGGTGATTGTACTTTTGATGATATAAGATCCCATTGGGAAAAAGAACACTTTACAATCACCAGAATCAAAATTGAGTTTGAGCACGTAGTTGATAGCATCTGCATCGTCTGTTACTCCGTCGCCTTTAACTCCGTATTCTTTAACGTTGATAAAACTAGATGCTGGGCAATTTTGGTACTGCGGTTTCTCTCTTGAAAAGTACGGAGATTCCTTAGTACTTCCATCTACCAGTGACGAGGGTCTTGTGTTTGCTTTAAGGAGTCCTTGGGTGAAAGTATCAGTTTTTCCAGTAACATCATAAATTCTGCCTTGACCCCACGAATCAATGGTTCCAGATCCGCCTACTAATAGTGTATCATCAACACCTACCACCACATTAGGTACGTGGTTGATATGGATATTTTCTAGCAATAAAGTGCCTGCTCCAGCAGGGGTGGAATTTTTGGATTTAATTGTTTTTACTCCTATCTTGCATTCGGTAAATGTAGAATCAATTATAGTTACGCCAGCGACTTTCTGGTCTGATTCCGTTTCTGCAGACATATCAATACCAATATCACAGTCGGAAATACGCACATTTTGAAAAGACCATTGCCAACCTATTGTTAAATCTAATAGCTTACCCCAATTAAGATATATACCAGTATTTGCTCCCGAGATGGCTACATTACGGACAGTAAATTGTTGATTTCCCATCCACATGGAAACATTCCCACCCTGAAATTTCAAGTCCGACATAAAACCACCAGATCCATTATCCATCCAAAGGCCGACATGATCTTGTTCTTTGGGCATTTTAAAAACAATATGAGTCAAAGAGGTAGCTTGCGCAACTTGCCAATGGACTAACAAAATTTGAGAATTGGATACAACACTAGTCGAGTCCAAAATGAAATTTCTTACTTGTCTAAAGAAATTGTTTTGATTTATAAACCAATTATTGCCCGTACCATCGAAATATTTATCAGAATCGAGCATCGCAAACCCTTTAAAATTGACCGATGCTTTGATAACTGGCATGTCATTGTAATTTCCAACCATTTGCGTGTAATAAGGTATATCGATTGCAGAACTGATGAGATACGTGCCGGATGGAAAATACACCATAGCTTGGTAGACAGTGGAAGAAGCACAGTCAGCACCACTGAGAATTAGTAAACTTAACTCACCATCGCTTTCCTTCATTTAAAACACGGTTTATAGCTGCCGTGTCATCAGTTACTCCGTCTCCTTTAACTCCATAATCTTTCACATTTCTATAAACTTTGTATCCAAAGGGATCTGGATTGAATGGAGAGTATCCATTATGGTTCACATTTTCTACCCAAAATGATGCAAGCCCGTCCCGCTTTTCATTAATTGCTGGAATGCCAAATGCATTTGCAACAAAAAAAAGTGTTTCTAATAGCATATATCTTTGCTCTTTTCATCCCTTTTTTTATAGGAATTCCCTTGGACTAGTGGCAAAACTTCAAGCGGCGAAGTGGCTACATTTCTTCTCAATCCGGGAGCACAACCCTTTGCTTTGCTTTTTTAATTAGGCTGAAAGCAATAATCCCCAGTCACCACTGTTTCATTCTTTTTTTGGTGGCCGAATACGGAAGCTACCGTTCCTATCAAAGAGTTTTTTTATAAAGAAGATCCAAAGCTGAGATTAACAATGTTGGCTCGATATCTATTCGTATTATCATTCGTCTATGCTGGCCAAGAATTTCATCAAGAAACAATTACCGTCTGCCAGCCATCTTTAACAAGCGAAGACAATTTATCACTTGGTCCTTGCGATCCTAAAAAAACTGCTGTTCAATACAGTAAATATTTTTATTGGAGTATGGAATGTGATTGGGAAGGACACGATCTTCAATCGATCCCAATGTCTGACGGTGGTGGATGTGCTACAGCTGCATTCTCATCTCAAGGATTCAACACTTGGTTTACTTGGGCTAATAACAATTGCTATGTCAAAGGGGCTAAAGATGGAAGTTTAACTTATCATGATGTTCAAACCAAACTTGCTGGTACAAACTTGATGTGTGGATTCTATGATGATAACAAGAAAAACTATTTCAATTACATTTATTATGTAGCCACTACAGTTACACCCACGACTACTACTTTTTCAGTAGTACCATCTCCGACTCCATCGAATATCTCATGGACTGAAACAGCTGCTTACTTTTGGTCATTTGGATGCGATTTCTTCAAGGATGATTTCAGCATAGTTAATACAAATGATCTGACTAACTGCGCGAATCAATGTAGTACAACTCCGAGCTGTTCTCATTTTGCTTACAAAGTGACTTATTGTTTATTGAAAAATGGAACAGTCTCCAAAACTGATGCAATTCCATTGATTGACGCAAACAACTCAACTGGCTGCGGCATCATCAAGCCATCTCTAATATGGAATCTTGGTCAGGGATATGCTTGGAGATTTGCTTGTGATTGGTCTGTCAATGATATCAAAGCTGCAACTATTAATACACCTGATGACTGTGCTAATGAATGCAAAAATACAGCAACTTGTACCCACTATACATTCAATGGACAGAATTGTTTCTTGAAAAAGGGATCTGTTACGATAAAGGATGCTTACTTATACAATGATGTGACTCAATCATGGGGATGTGGGGTTTTGGACAACCCTGGAGTCAGCACAACTACAGTTACCTCCGCTCCTACCATCACATCCACTACTAGCGCAAGCATTCCATTCCCAACTGGTCAATCTTATCTGGTGGGAAAACCTTTCTCTAGTTACTATTTACAATCTGAAAACTCTGGTTATTGCATTGGGGCAGCAAATGCTGTGGATGGTTCCTTGGAAATTTGTAATGGCATGCTCGAATCTATTGACACATTCTCTCTTGAACAGTCCATAGTTGCAATCTCTAGTAAAAGTCATGTTGCTTGTTTGGATACAGATGGTCAACAGATTCAATGGAAATTCTGTGAGCGAAAGCCTTCTCAGTCTTGGGTTACTTCTGAAAAACAGATGATTAATTCAACTGTGGTTTCTTACTCAAATGTTGGTTATCCACACAATTGTTTGTCGTTTGCCGGACATAGGGGTAATTTTACTACTGAAGACGGTTGGAAGACTCTATTCTTGGATGACTGTGCTTTCAAACCAACATGGACTCGCTACACTCGAAAGGATGGTATCTCAATGGCGCGAAATCAAACTTTTCCAGACTCGACCCCAAACATTGTATTCCCACCTGTAGCACCACCTGTTGATTTACCAATTGCCAAACTCCCGGTACGCTCTTGTTTTACCATTCATAACGACATTGACTCTGATTCAAATTCCAAATACATGGCGAAGGTGTTGGATTCATTCAATGGACCTGCTCCCCGCATGCAAAATATGACTTATATTCCAGAACCCATTGAGCTTTCCCAGGACCAAAAAGAAAAGATTCTATTCCAAGTGATTGCAAATAAGGACACGACTGATTTCAGAATTCAATTGGAATTCAACTGTCTTGCGGTTGACGAAGAAGGAACTATAGTAATGGACAATTGTGTTTCTGCAAAGAAGAATCAATACTTTAAAATTGGTAATGTAAATTCGTTAACTATAGATTGTATCTCTATTGATCCAACTAATCAATTCTCTCCATATATTTGCTCAATCTTTTCAACCGAAACTTCCAAATGCGTGTTTTATGATTACAACAGCAACAGTTCAGGTACTTGTGTGTTTTAACTCATAGAAATTTCCCTAGAGTCTTTCACCGCTGATGGTCAAACTCCTTGCCCACAGATGTTCAACTTTGAATATGTCCAATCTGGATGTTGGAGTATTCCTCAATAAGATTTCTTTTCGCCATTTCATTTCAAAATAAGTTACAAGTTTGATATTACAATAGAGAATGTAATGTTTGAAGAGAAATGAGTTTTATAGTCATACAAACATTGGTCATCTACTCAATGAACCTACATACCTAAGAATGGATCATTAGGAGATATCAATGTCCATTTGGAAATGTAAATTGTAGCTTAGTCTGCGAAGCCTTCATCAATCCATTTGGAAATTGTGTTTGCTATCTAGTAAGGGATTCCAACAATTCCAAACCAACAGAAATAGTTTCAAATAATATCAGATTATTCATTTTTGAGGAGTGCGGAATTACGGAATGGCGGTGGACTAATTGGGACGGTGAAAGAGAGCGAAATAGGAGAGCAAAGAACTCATTAAAACTCCTTGGATCAAAGACAATTAATTTGCCCATGCGGCGACTAGACCGCTTACCGCAATTCTAAAAAAGCTGAATCAAAGAAAGAATAGCATAAATTAATTCCGATTTTATTATGTTTTTGTATTTAAAAGGCAAGAAATTGTAGATGAATTCATTTAATGTTGTCTTTGCTTGCTTTCGTTACTGTGCTCACCCCTTCTGCCCTTGCAGCTGCTGGATCTGTCAGTCTCTTTGAACACAAAGATTTCCAAGGCCGCCAATCTATGTATATCTTTGAGGTGATGCCCCAACCTTGGAGAACAATTTGCCGTAATGTTAACGATGATTTCCACAATATAGCCTCTTCTTCTCTTTGGGATCTTCCTGGTTATGCCATAAAGCTTTGTTACCATACTGGCGATAACTGCAATGGAAATAGCAGATGCTGGATTGCAAACGTCAACCCTCCTCCAAGTAATTTCCAATTAGATGGAATAAATGATCAAGTCAATAGCATCAGTATCTATGACTGCCATTCATCCTGTTGATTAAATAAAGGAATTCAGATTAATATTTTGGTATGGGTTTGGGTAAAGTAAACAGCTAACCTTTTTAATGGAGAAATGAACAAGCTACTTTTTAGATAGATTACTTAGGGTTATCTGGTGAAAATTTTGGGAAGGAACCAGAAATGCTAAACTCATGAATGTTGGAACTAGGCAATGTTATCTTAAATACCTAAAAATAACTGTTCGACTTTGTTTATTGTAGACGACTGATGAATTTGCCAAATTGTTCGCCTTGGTATTCAGCCAATTCCTTTTCCAAAGTGGATGGTTGACGCGATCCATCTGATGCAGCTACACACCCAGCTCCCCAGTAAGACCCACCATGAACTTCGGTGAGATTGGACAAGTGAGGGTGGCTTCCGAGTGGAACAAAGGCAATGCCATGATGCGCAAGGTTTGGCAAGAAGGTAAGAGCAGGTGTCTCTTGACCACCACCAAGACCAGCGCAGGATTGGAAAATACCGGCTGCTTTTCCTTTCAATTTGCCCCCAAACCAGAGCTGCCCAGTTGCATCCAAGAAAGCCTTGAACTGTGCAGGAGCTACATCAAATAAAAAATACCAGAACCGAACCGAGTAGCAAATCCAAACAAGAACCCATCGTATTTTTCCAGATCTGCAGGAGTAGCGACTGGATAATCAAACTTGGCAATATGCATCTTCTGCTGTACCTCTTCAGAGAGTGTTTCCGGAACTAGTTTAATTTCAGCTTCAATTCCAGCTTTCTTTAATCCCTTGAGTTCTTCTTCGGCGAGCTGTTTGACGTGACCGTAAGCAGAGTAGATCTTGTTAGCTTTGTCTTACTAAAACCAAGACTTTTTTGCCCATTTTGCGGAATTTATTTATTTCATGCTGGTTTTTATACATGTCAATGGTTTCCAAGCCACCCGGATATGTGGCGGGTATTCAGGATTTGAGGAATATCCGTCGCTGAACAAGTCATATTGCGATGGGGAACAATATGACTGCGTTCGCAGAGTAAGGCACTTGAATGATAAATTCATGCAGATTTCACTACCTTCTGGATCATAATGCCCAATCCATATCAAGTATCTCAGATAATTACCGGTAATCAAATGTTTATTGCGCGACACATTTAGGAATGGACAAGAAACTAAAGTGTCAACGACAACCTTTTCCAGCATCACAAACGGTTTCATCGCATACTGGAACCA
>JADIIU010000022.1:0-144375 GCA_027603945.1 Terramyces sp. JEL0728 | reverse complement strand
ACTAACGGTCCCGGTGATTCTCATTACAGGCGATGGTGATACTTCAAATCCTGGAATTGACATTCAAAGATTTAAAAAGTATCTGCCAGAGCCTGGTGTTAGAAAGCCGATAATAGCACATTGGTTTGCACAGCATTGTCGACCAGATGCTGCAAAATACGACTGGATTACTTGCATTCCTTTGGGGATCAATCAGTGGCTGCAAACGAGAGAAACCCTTCATTCGTATGCTCAAACTTATGGGCACTTGATGAATCCGATGGAAGGTGGAATCCCGGAATGGAAACCACAGGAAAACTCTGTGCTTGTTAGTTTTGGAATTACCAAAAAGAAGGTATTTAGAAAACCTGTGTGGGACTATTTCTGCGGAGAAGGATTCAAAAATACTGGTGGAAGTGCTTCCTGTTTCTTCAAAGCGGTAGATAAGGACTATACGTTCTTTGATGTATTTGACGCTATTCGCAAGTCAAGATGGGTGGTTTCACCTCCAGGCGAAGCGATTGACTGCTACAGAACGTATGAAGCATTGCTGTTAGGCTCTTTTCCAATTGTGCAATCCACGGTGTTGGATCCAATCTTTCAAGATTTGCCAGTCTTGATTGTGAAAGACTTGACTAAAGTTACTGCAAAATTACTGGAGGAAAAGTACTACGAATTCAGAGGAAAGCAATGGAAGTTTGAAAAGCTATATCACAGCTACTGGCAAAATCTTATTTGGCAGAAAAGAATTGAACTAGGCGGTCCTGGTTACTACATCAAGTACCACTCCAAACTTGAAAGCCCAGCAACTCCAGTCCAGAAACCAAATGCATATATTGAAGGAACCTGTGCTACGAAAACCTCACACTTCTACCCAACCACCATTCCTAAACCAAAAGACCTTGCTTTTACAGATCGCATAAGTCAAATTGGAATGAAACGATTTGGTGAATTGACTTATAGAAATATGCCCGTTCCAGAAAAATTCGATAATGCATTGGAGGATTTCCTAGATTGTCTGCATCCTTACACAACGATTTATGTAGATTCCTGGAGAACTTTAGAGTTTGCTCAAAAGATCATGCCAAAACTAAAAGTTCCTGTAATTGTTATTTCCGGTGATGGTGATAGTTCCAATCCGTACTTTGGAATTAGAACTTTTTTGAAAAAATTGCCTGGTAAACCTAAAAGACCTCCCATGATTGCACACTGGTTTGCTCAGCATTGTAGGCCAGATGCTGCGGAGTGGGACTGGATCACTTGCATACCTTTGGGAGTGAATCAATGGATAAAAGCGCGGGAAAGAGTCCACGAATATGCTCAAACCTATGGGCCAGTCATGAACAGAATAGAAGGTGGGACATCGCCATGGAAGCCATTCGAAAATTCAGTGGTAGTAAATTTTAGAAATAGTACCAACAGTAAAGAAAGAGAAAAAGCCTGGAGTTATTTCTGCGGAGAAGAATTCGCTAAATCTGGTGGCAGTTCATATTGTTTCTACAAGAGAGTCAGCACAGATTTCACTTTTCGTGATATATTTGACATTATTAGGAAAGCAAGGTTTGTAGTTTCGCCCCCTGGAGCTGCTATCGACTGCTACAGAACATACGAAGCTTTATTCCTTGGCACTTATCCAATTGTGAAATCATCCCAGCTGGATCCAATCTTTAAAGACTTGCCAGTGTTGGTTGTCGATGATTTTACTCATGTAACCGGGCAGCTATTGGAAGAAACATACCATAAATTCAGATCGATGGATTGGAACTATGAAAAGCTATACCATACTTATTGGCAAACAGTCATTTGGAATAAGAGAGTTGAACTTGGCGGCCCCTCATTCAGACTCAATTACAAGAAATAAAGAAATTCTACAGTTTCATTTTTAACAGAAAAAAAAGTTTAAAATTCAAAATGTTGCGGTTGAATAGGAGGCCAATTTCTATACTAAAATACTCATCGTTAACACCAGTGACTAATCCACCAGTCGTAAACCCTCCGCTACCCCTGCAGAAAGTGGAATCAGCAATGGACAAAAATTTTATTGAAGAATTATTCCCAAAATCCCACCATTTGGTTAAACTGGAGCAACCAGTGTTACCGATAGAAGTTTTATCAATGCACAAATCACTTAATCACTCTAGACTAATGGAAAAGATATCTGCAATGAATGCAGCCATGGACGTTGGAGATATTGATCAGGCAGAGTTTATCTTTCACAAAATATGGAGAACAAACAGGGTGGAAATGAAAAAGAATCTGGATCACAAAGTTATGGAAAAGTTTATTGAAAGTCTGTTGGATTTGCAATTACAAGACCAGGAGAATCCAGACTCAAAACCATTCGAAACCCGTGCGTTGGAATGGTTCAAGTCGATGCAAACAGAGTTTCTGATAAACCCCAGCTGTCATACATATGCATTATTTATTTCGTACTTTTTAGAATCAGGAAATGTGAAAGCAGCTCAGCAAAAGATAATTGAAATGGAAAGTGAAAAATTTAGTGTAAAACAACTATCAGAAGATGTATTGTTTGAAGATGAGGCTGATTACCTGGCTCTGGATGCAGTTTTGAGGCAAATGGGGAAATCTGTAGGTGCACGAAATTCTGTTGATTCTTTGATTTTATCTGCAATCCAAGAGTCAGCAGAAGCGAATCAGGATGAACAAAGCAAAGATGTTGTTGAATTAAAGCCAACTAATACTATTGGAGTGTCAATTCTCAGAAAAACTCTAACCGGAAAAAAGGATATTGCCGATATGGACAAATACAGTCAGCAGTTATGGTTAGAACAAAGGGCATATCAAGCAGCACAAGAACAGTTTGAAGAAATGCAAAAAACAATACCTGAAGGCCAAAAAGCGGTGAATCAACTTCCGCTTGATTTGATTACACAATGGCATGAAAACCTGAAAGAAAGAATTGAATGTGAATTAACAGATCTTGATGCAACAAAGGATGATAGCCAGTACGTTAACTTTTTACGGTTACTCACCCCTGATATTCTCGCTAGAATTACAATCACCGAATTGATGAAATTTCCTGGAGCGAGCTCTTCAAAAAACAAGGGATCATTTGGACAAATCAAGACGATTGATATGGTAATGTCTATTGGCAATTCGATTCACAGAGAATATAATCTGCAGCAAATGAACAGGAAAAGCAATCTTCGTCATGTAAACATTTCTAACCCTAGTTGAATTTGCAAAGACATATTCACAAAATTCATTCTGCAGGGAAACTGTTCAATATGACTTTGCGCAAAGCAATAGCAAAACTTTCTAATGAGGAAGAAGGGAAAACTCTGGGCTGGAATCCAGATTGGGGAAACCGAAATATCGTGAAAGTGGGTTCATTTTTGTTGAATATTGCCGTAAACACAATCAAACTGCCAATCAAGATTACATGTCCCGACTCGCCTGCTGGATTTAGGACTGATCATATCTTGGCGTTAAAAATAGTGACAGAATGGAAAAATGAAAAATCATACAATATGCTGAAGATTCACAATGCCTTACATGATCTTTTGGCAAATTCGTTTACCTCAGTTTACCCTTGGAGCTTGCCAATGTTGGTAGCACCACTGCCTTGGATAACTTTGCATTCTGGAGGCTATTTACAACATAGATTCCCCCTGGTTCGTGTAGTTAACAATGAAGAGCATAACGATTATCTTAAAGCTGCAGCAGATAAGGATCACTTGTCGTCTGTTATGCGTTCACTGGATGTTTTAGGATCTACACCGTGGAAAGTTAACGAAAAGATCATCAAAGTTGCGTCTTGGTTTTGGAATGAAGGGGTAGATGCCCCTGGAATCCCTTTGCTGGTTGAATTACCGGAAATCCCAATACCTGAAGATGTCGATACCAATCCGCAGAGTAAGAAACGATATCAAGCAGAAAAGCTGAAGAGGCAGCATAAGATTCAGAACGCCTTTTCAGAAAGGTGTAATACCAACTACAAACTGGATATTGCAAAATCTTTTCTTGGAGAAAAGATTTATTTTCCGCATAACGTTGATTTCAGGGGCCGTGCGTATCCATTACCACCACACTTGAACCATATGGGCAATGATGTTAACCGCGGTCTGCTCATGTTCTACGAAAGAAAGCCCTTAGGAGAAGCTGGTCTGCGGTGGTTAAAGATCCATATATCGAACTTGTTTGGGTTTGACAAGTATTTGCACCCTTAACAATAGAGCTTCAATGGATGAAAGATGCAAGTTTACTGAAGATAATATTGAGAAAGTGTTAGACTCTGCTCGCAATCCAATTAATGTAACTAAATTTAACATTAGGGCAAAAAATGGTGGTTGACGGGTGATAAACCATGGCAGCTGTTGGCTGGGTGTTTTGAATTAGAAAGTGCGCTAGCTTTAAGCGACCCGACCACATATGAATGTAGCTTACCTGTACATCAGGATGGTTCGTGTAACGGATTGCAGCATTATGCAGCGCTTGGCGGAGATGTTCCAGGCGCAAAAGCTGTCAATCTTGTACCCTCAGATCGTCCCGGAGATGTGTACTCTGGAGTGGCCAAGTTAGTCCAGGAAAAGGTTGATCAAGACTGTTTGGACAATCACTCGGAAGCTATACTGATGAAGAATAGAATCAACCGCAAACTGGTTAAGCAGACTGTAATGACAAATACATACGGGGTGACCAGAATTGGCGCTAGAGATCAAATTCATTCCAGATTAAAAGAAGCAAGGGTAAACGAAGATCCAACGACTGCATTGACAGACGAGCAAATGAAGAACTGTGCTGGATACATTACTGGTAAAGTATTTGATGCAATGAAAGATATGTTTGAAGGGGCTAGGGAAATTCAAATTTGGCTGACTGATGCTGCTAAAATTGTCACTAAAAGCATCCCTGAAAATCAGATTCCTGCAGAGCAATTGGAGATTTACGACCACTTTGTCAGAATCGGAATAATCGAATCAAAGAATTCGCTTGGCCAATCAAAATCAGAAATGAAGGACAAAGAACTTTCAGCTGAAAATTCCCAGATTAGATCCATTTTGGATGCAGTAAAGGAAGATACAGACTTTAAGGAGCAAACCGAATTCGACTTGCTTGATGAAGATCCACTTGACGAAAAAGAAATTTTAAGCGTTATCAAGAGAAATAAGAAAGAGCCCGCAAAAATGACTTCAATGACTTGGACCACTCCTTTGGGTCTGCCTATCGTGCAGCCGTACCGCAAATTCAATACAATGGAGGTAATACCATACTAATTGCAGGTAAAAACATTCATGCAAACATTTAAACTGATCGATTCATCAAGGGCTACACCGGTTAATCCGTCAAAACAAGCGTCGGCTTTCCCTCCAAACTTTGTACATTCGTTAGATGCATCCCATATGATGCTAACTTCGCTAGCCTGCAATCAAAGCAACATTACATTTGCAGCAGTTCATGATTCCTATTGGACGCACCCGTGTGATGTGGATTCGATGAGTAGCTTATTGCGAGAAACATTTGTCCGCTTGCATTCAAAGAATATTATGGAAAGGTTAAGAGAAGAATTACTTACAAGGTACAAATCCCACCGAATTGCAGTCAAAATTACACTTACAGAGGAGCAGAAAGAGAAATATGCCCAGTTGAATCCTAAAAAACGAAAGGTCAAAGTGGTCAAATATTGGATTCCATTTGATCTTCCTCCACTCCCTAAACGAGGCGAGCTCAGCGTCGGTGTAGTTAGAGATAGTCGATACTTTTTCCATTAATTTAATTGTATTCCATAATTCAATAAACCAAGTTTCAATTTTCAACCTGAAGCCACACCGATTGAAACCTTGGTTTTTTCAAAATCAAATTTCAAAAACTTTATGCTAACTTCAGAAGCCAGACAAATGAAAGTACGGGGGACTTTTAATTATTAGAATAGTTGTATAAAGCCCGACCAGAGTCTTTCCAAAAAGACTAAAAAGAAAAAGACTGACCTTGAACCTCAGAAGAAGGATGATATCTGGGAAATCGGTGACGAATCAGAACGACAGAGGATTAGGGATTTCTGGATTCAGTTGGGTGAGGAGGAAAGGAAACAGCTTGTAAAATTAGAGAAAGAAGCGGTTCTAAAGAAAATGAAGGAGCAGCAAAAGCAGACTTGCTCATGCAATGTTTGCGGAAGAAGGAGGTTGATTTCAATTAACTTCAGGAGCGACATTGAAAGCCAGCTTGAGTTGCTGTATAACACTTACTATGAGGAGCTAGAAATATTCTCTAATATGCAAATTTCTTCGCCAGATGCATACAGGCAGCATCCTCATGCAATTGATTATCACACACATCACCACCACAATCACATTCCACATCTAGTAGAGGAGGAGCTTGAGCATAGTGATGACTACGATGAAGTGGAGGGATCTGATTCGGAAGACTCCGGAATAATGGAATTTGGAACTAGTTTAACAGTTAAAGGTATATTGCGTTTTATAAAGGCGGAATACTGACTGTTGCTGACGATTTCCTCAAGAATGATGGCCAAAAATTCCTCGATCTTATGGAGCAACTAGCCCAAAAGAAAAATAGACCTCCAATGGACGATAAAGAAAGTTTGCCGAGTGAAGATGAGGAAGAATATGAAGGATCAAACTCGGATGGATACGAAAGTGAGGAGCATATGAGCGACCAACAAAAAATAGAGGAAGGAAGGCGAATGTTTCAAATATTTGCAGCGAAAATGTTTGAACAAAGAGTTCTTACTGCATACCGTGAAAAGGTTTGGCTGTGGTTAATATTAGGCTGCAATGGAACGTGCGGCAAAATTGGTTCAGGAGCTGGAAGAGGAAGAAAGCCAGAAACGATTAAAGGAAGAAGCCAAACAGAAAAAGCTGGAAAAAGAGAGAGAAAGGCAGCGCAACCTGAAGCAAAAACAGTTGGAAGAAAAGAAAACTCTTGAGCTGAAAAAGAAACAAGAGGCGGAAGAGAAGGCTAGACTTTTGCGAGAAGAAAGGTAATTTACAGCTGATTTCAGCATAAGACAAATCAAAGCTCAAGAAGATGCCAGGATTGCGGAATTAGCCCGCCAAGATGCACTTTTAAAAGAAAAAGAATTACAGAAGGAACGCCAAAAGCAACTCGCTGAAGAAAAACTTCAAAAAGAAAAAGAAGAGAAGAGAAAGATGGAAGAATTTGCAAAAGCCAAAAAGGAAGCTGAAGAAAAAGCAAAGATTTTGGCAGCACAAAAAGTTCAAAAAGCAATCAATGATGCTAAACGTAAAGCTGAAGAGGAAAGACTGCGTAAAGAAAAGGAAGAGCGGCTTCGAAAGGAAAAGGACGAATTTGTCAAAAGAGCCAACGAACAAAGGTTGGAAAGGGAAAAGGAAAAGGCGGCAAAGGAAGCTGCCCAGCTGAAAACAAAAATAACAGTCAAACAATCTAAAGAAAAGCTTGTAGATAAAAAAGATAAAAAGTCTAAAAAGCAAAAGAAGACGCAGCTCACGACTCAAAAATCAGTAGAAATTGTCAACTCTGTAAATTCCCCTAAATATTCGGAAAGATCGACATCCAGTCCTCCAGGATTAAATGATGATGAACTTGCACCAAGTGTGAAGCAGTTTTTTATGAATGCCAAGACATCAATACCTGAAAGCCAAAAATACCATCCAGGAACTGATTCTGAGCTGCACTTCCAATCGCAGCCAAAAACTTCAAAGTTGGGTGTGGAATTGATACCAGAAAGTAATATTTTACCTATAAATATGCAGTATATCAATCCTATACCGATGAATACACTAAATTCTGTTCACGGCCAACCTGAAAGTCGTTTGAAGCTGCACAATATGCACAATGGGTCTGCTGAACAGATTTTGAGTGCGAATGCTCCGGCTGTACAAAGCAAAATGCTTGGGAACCCTTTGGGGATGCCAGGAATTGGAAACAGTGGACACAATTCGCCGTTAAACAATGAATTTCCAAACAATCGTATGAATGGGATGGCACACATGAATATCCAAGGAATAAACCCGAATGTTCGTCCACATATGTACGCTAATACGCAGGGTGTATCAAACACACGGTCTACTAATCAACCAGTGCAGTTAATGAGCCAAACAAATGCTTCAATGCTACCTCAGAATATGGATTTGAAAAGCGGCATATCCCCACCTTTGAATATTTCATCGAATCCAAACGGACCAAGGGCATGGGATTCTGGGAGATTCGAAGCACAAAGAGAACCACAATATACACAACAGGCCTGGAACTCTTTTGTAACGCCTTCCTTTAGTGGCCTTGGCATGACAAATGCCTTTACTCCAAATGCAGCAGACCGCAAGATATTGATGAATGAATTTGACGATGAATTCAGCGATTATAACGCTTCAAACAATGTGGTATCTAAAATCCTGCAAGATATTGGCGACACTGAGGCAAAGTGGGATTCTCCGAGAGCTCCTCCAGGCTTTTATAGCAACCAACCTTTCCAGCAACGATGGAGCCCAAAAGGTAACTTGCTAACTGATGAAGATGAAAGACCACAATTTCAGCACTTTAGTTCAGACCATTTCCCAGGAAAGAATGTTCATAGCTTCGAATAAACGGTTTCAATAAAAATTGTTGACTTTTTAATTTATGGCCGATGAAAAAGGGCAACAGCAGACAGGAATACACAAGATTACAAACAAGCCTGTCACGTTGGAAATGCTTAAGGAGATTCCGGAATCAACTTCGCACCTCATATTGTATCAGAACCAGCTGGGGGTTACAAATATTTTTGCTAATCTGAATAAGAATATCCAGTACGTGTTTGTATGGTCAAATCAGCTGTCAGACTTGAGTATCATTCTAATGCCGAATTCGTTATTCCAGAATCTAATTCATTTAGATTTATCGCGCAACAATCTCACAGAACAAGGAGCAGTTCAAATTTTCTGTAATATAAAATCAATATCAAACCTGACTCATCTAGATTTGTCGCATAATAACATCAATGACATTGCTGTTGCAGTTCTACGCAAGTTTTTCTGCACAAACATCAGATTGATAACACTGAATTTATCCAGTAATAGAATTACCAACGACGGCTGTGTTTGGTGTTGTGACTTGGTAACGAGGCATGAATTCTTTACTGTGCAGCTCAATGACAATAATATCCATCCAGATTTGCTGAACAAGCTGAACTCTGCCTGCGAAAATAACAAAACGCGGAGGATGGCAGATGCAAGAAACTATATCATGTATTGTAGAAATTTGCATCGCATAGGTTTACCTCTGCCGTACGAGCTAGTACTACACATTGCGACTTTTGGATCGCCCTGCTTCAACCAAAATGAAATCAAGGTACGGACGTTCTAATAAGGCAATAGCCAGATGCTTGACGAACCCTTGTTTCATAGGATGGGTTCATTCGCCACTAAAGTTTAGTGCTGATGAATTGGTAAGGAGGTGCAAGGGACTGCTGGAACACGAAAAAGAGTTTTGCAAGCTGCAGGATTTAATTGTGCAGCAAAAGAGAGCCAGGATGCACCTGCATAATACATTGATGAAATACCACTCGGCTGTCAAGGAGCTTCAGAAGAATGGGGCAGCGTACAGGTTCTACGCGCTCTTCCAATCTATTGTAGACCTGTTCTTCAAACCATTCAAAAAGCTGTTTGCAACGAATTAGGCTATATTTATAATTTTATTAAATGTTTTTTAAAAATTACGGGTATGAACAGGTTTTTGATAAGGATGATGTCTTACTTTTGGTTGTTCGGCTTTATACTTGTACCCGCCAATGCTAGCATCAGGAGAGGTAGATAAAACCGACGATAAAGTAAATGGAGTTCCAGGAACTTGTGGAGACTTGGTTAGTAACAATATTTACAGTATTAGTTGCGTTTCTAATACCCAATTTTTGACTGATTATTTCTGTTACAAGAACAGTAAATCTACTTTCAGCAGCCATGGCAATTTCCATTGCCAAAACTGTTGTTAGTCCGTTTCGCACCTTTTAAAATGGTTTCATCAAGTCTCTTTGCTTGCCACCATATTGTTCCGTGGGGAGTCTTTAAAACTTCCCCAGCCGATTCACATGCAGCGTATATTGCAGCATTTGCAATCATTTCTGGTGAATAGCGAACAGCTAGTGTGGTACAGAGACTGAAGTTAATAAAAAACTCACGCATCATTACAGTACAAAAAGGCACTTTGTAAAAGATGGTTAGAGCCTAAAGAATAAATGCTATCAAGAGGTTTAATTTCCGCACTGAAAATTAAAAGAAATGTCGGTTCTTACCATTGAAATCCTTTACCAGTGATATTGCTTTTGGATGCGGAAGTGCAGGTGTATCATCGTAGCATAATCGATGCAGTATTATTTCTTCCAATCCAAAAATTGCATTCCACCAGTAACGAAATTCCTGAAATAAATCCCTCACTAACCTTGTTGTTTTCATTCATATCCACAGGCCCATCTTTTTTGGCATCTTTTGCACAGTATAGTATAATTTTTTCGATTTTAATTGAAATGGCGCCAGAACCCAACTTGCTGGCGATGAAAAGTATTGTAGCTGCAACTTCATGATACTCTCCTTGCTGTAGTGAATAGCGCATATAAAACCGGTGTAACAGTATTTTCCCCATATTAATTTGATCTTGCGGCCTGAATTAAAACAGCTTTACATCCCCAGTTTCTTTCCAACTCTTTCGATTATTCTACAAGCACGCAATCTGAGGTCTGCTTCCCTTTTCATACAAAATCCTTGTTGAATAGACGGAGTATCTGCCATTTCGTCGTCCCCAAATTCCCATTGCTTCTTGACTGTTGGCATTTTCCGCTGCTAAAGAAAGTCGTAGAAAAAAAGATCAGTAGGGCTGCGCAACCCTAATGGATTGAGCCCCCCCCCAACCACGTGATCTGTGAGAATTGTTTCTGTTTCAAAAATACAATTGTTTTACCGATCTGGGTTTGCTTTGCATTTGGTCTTGCTGCAAGATCCGGCTGGGGTTTCAAATGAATACCCACGCGTATGGCTTTCAAAATATGGATCCTTTGTGGAAATAGGACCCGCTATCCATGGAATGAGGTTTGTTTCTCGTAGTGAATTCACAATTTGTGCAGAGTACAATCGCACTCTTACGGCTGCTTGCCTGATCCAACTATTCAGCTGTAGAAACAGATAATGAGGAAACCCACAGGATAAAATGGAAATATATATATTATCTAATTAAAAGAGTGTCCAGACGGGCTTGAGATTTCTGAATCTTCATAATCAAGGCTTTCTTTTGATTGTGAAGATGGTCTACCTGCTGCTTCATTAAATCTTTGGCAGAAGTGTCCAAGGCGTCATAGTAGTGGAGTGTAGACACATCTTTTAATACTTGGCGGGGATGTAGGGCATCGAGTCTAAGCAGCATGCGCATCAAATTTTCTTCTATCTCTAAAGACTTTTTCGCATCCAATGTGACATCAGAGTGTTCAGATTCTTGATCTGATTCAACAAGCATTGGCGGGACTGTGTTTGGTATTTTTTCGTTATCGAGTATCGTTGTGATACCTTGGTATTCTTCTTCAATAGACTTCAAGGTCTGTTTTATCCTTCTAGCTTGTTGCTTGAATTGATTTCGCAAGACTGTTTTGTGATGGTCTGCTATCAAGTAGCGTGAAGTGTATATGACTACGGCCGAGGTAGCTACGGTACAGGCAGCAGCAATAGCCAAGGTAAATATCCCATTCCAAATTCCCATTAGCAGTTATAATTTTAGTAAAATATCGACAGGAGAATTTTTCAAGGACGATTTTTTTTCTTTGATCGAGACCCAACCGCATTGATAGGGTGAAACCCATTCATCTCAAAATTAAGAGCAGCCAAGTATCTGTCTGGATATGCACATCCTTTCGGTATTTGCGTGCCAAACAATCCCCCGTGATGATGAGTCAATCGGCCTGAGTGGAAATTGGCAACTCAGCCATCAATCAAAATCGCATTCACCAAACAGAATATATATTGCGGTTTTATTTAAATGGGATCAATGGAAACACCTCTCTTGATTTTACCCCAGCCGATTAATCTAAAATTAACAATAATCACCTCCAGTGCTTGTCGATACGTCTAGAAAGTGCAATACGCTCTCCAACTTCTGTACATGCCGGTGAAGTAAGAATGATCTTTGCTAAATCTGCTTTCACGGACAATACACGGCCGCCGGTAGTGGTAGAACCAATATTTACCATGAGTACTTCGTTCTTTGCCAATTTTTGAACTTTGGTTTGTTTCTTGTCTTCTGTTTTTACACCTAGTAATTGACGTAAAAGGAAATAGTTGATTTCCAATTCTGTATAAATTTTTGGGAGTGTTCCAACTGCACCCAACACTTGGCCAACCAATCTATCGGATCTACAAATAGTTGGGTCGATTCTGGTACCAACACCTGGCATCAATTTAAAATTACCGATAAGCCCTCCAGGAACTGCAAATTTCAAATCGTTCTGTTCGGTATACAAAGTTTCTACTCTTGAAAAGATGACTCTGCATATAGTTCTTCCTTCAGAGTCTTTGCTCACTACACCAGGACGGACTTCAATCTCATCTCCCAATTTCAACACACCAGACAAGATAGAACCGCCGGCTACACCTCCTTTCAATTCGTGGATTTCTGCACCAGGCTTGTTGACATCGAATGAACGAATAACAATCAATCTTGGCTTGGAAGTGAAATCTCTGGCTGGAATTGGAATCTTCTTTACGATATATTCGTTGACTGCATCAATGTTGTATTTCAGTTGGGCTGATATTGGAATAATTGGTGCATGATCGGCAATAGTACCCTGTACGAATTGTAAAATCGATTCGTGGTGAGCTTTAGCTGCTTCCTCCTTGACCAAATCGATTTTGTTTTGCAAGATGATGATGTGCTTTAATCTCATAATTTCAATAGCTGCCAAATGTTCCGAAGTTTGTGGCTGTGGACAAATCTCATTTCCTGCAATCAATAAAAGCGCTGCATCCATCACAGCTGCCCCGTTTAACATGGTTGCCATCAAAATATCGTGGCCAGGACAATCGACAAAAGAAACGTGGCTGCTGTTAATTCTATGAATACCGAACCAGCTTCATTCTTCCCATACATCCGACCCTTTCGCAAGGGAATCCTTCTTCCTTGTCAGATTTAAATGACCGATAGCATCCAGGTCTAGGGCACGCTTCATAATCACATTTAAAAATTTTAGCATTTGCATAACCTAATCTGATTGTAATATTTCTCTCCAATTCGTTTTTGAAACGGACTGTTTGTACTCCTGAAATTGCTTTTACAACTGTCGATTTCCCGTGAGCTACATGTCCAATTGTACCTACGTAAGGTTGCGTATACCAATGTTGATGGTAGCTTGTCTGGAAATCACTTCTGGCGAGAGCGGTGTTAATTTCGAAAGATCGAGGTCTGTCATTAATAGGAACAAATTCTTTTTTCTTTTTTCAAGATTCTCATTCACGTGACCTATGAGTCGAAATGCAATAATTATATTTACGCAAAGATGTATGGCACGATCCCTCCTTTGATGTGGAGTTTTATCTTGTTTATAGTGGTACCTTGTTTTTGGAAGCATTTTTTCAGTTCAGTAAAGTTAAAATCCAAGGCAACAATACCATCTGGTTGAAAGACTACTGGTATCTGTCTGTACTGCATGGTGGTTTGATAAGCTGTCAAGCGGTCACAAAACCGCAGTTTGGCGGTGCTATGCTCGTCCAACACGTTCGACAGCTGGAATGTCACGAATTGGTTGTATATATAGCACGCTACTTTATCACCGCTTAGCTTGGCTTTAATTACGTATTGCGGTGACCATTCATAGGCGAATGCGGTCTTATCTAGCCGTATAGTTGGATACAGAGATTTGTCATAGACATTTATCATTTGTCCATCAAGTTTAATTACAATGTGGGGTTCCATGTAGAATGTTTCATTTCTCTTGACAGTGTGCCGTGATATGCTCCTTTTGCTGTCTGATGATACCTTGACTTTGAATACTATTTCGGTTTCTTTTCCCTTGATTATATGGAACAGCGGGTAGATATAACAGCCGTTTTCTAGTTGGGATCTATCCACTTGATTGCGTAGGGTTAATGGCGAGTGTTCACTGGTGTAGAGTTTGAACTGCTCCTCTCTCCAAAGCTTGTGCTTTTCCATACTAAAGAAAACGATTCGCCGTATGTTTTATGGAATAGAAATGCTAGAGCGCCAATCAAGTGTCTGAATTGCCAGACACTCGACCAATCAACACACTCAACTGGGAAAGTTTGTGTTCCATCCGCGACCTTTTGATTGGGTGTTTTGGGACCTGCCAAATATAGCACTCGATTCCGTATTTGTATTAATTGGAATAGTACCAGAGCATGGTAACTTGATTTTGATATTGTTAGAATCTCACGAATAAAGTTTGGGAGTAGTCTACTTTTATTTGTCTGAGCCTTATTAAGCAACCTCTACAACCTCTGCAACCTCTGCAACATCTGCAACCTCTGCAACATCTGCATGCAATCGGGAGATTAAATCGCGAGCAAAAAGTGTGATATCACCTTTCAAAATGGACAAAACGACAAAGTGGAATTTTGTAAAAACGACAAAGAGAGACGCAGGGTATTAATCAGCTAATAGAGACCTCCAAAGCCCAATATATCTCCAACTGTAGCATTGGATTTGGACAAGGTAAAATACCCCCAATCGCCTGATGAGGAGGATAAAAGATGCAAGAAGATGATAGAGTTATGTAAAGTAAATTCGTATTAAAAAAGGAAGGAAATATTGATAATGTAAGGGGCTACTGTCAGAAGAAATCGCAGAATATTTTTAATTCAGTCAACAGTCCTATTGATGTGAACGGCAATGTCCCGCTGCATTTGACAGCATCTCAAAATGACCACGTAAATATTTAGTAATCCCAGCCAATGACTTGTCTCTTACTGCTCAAAGGTGCCGATCCCAATATAGCAAACAAAGGAGGAGTGACACCATTATCAATAGCGCACCTAATGGGGTTCAATGCAATTGCCAGTACCTTAATTCAATGTGGAGCTATACAAGAAGATGGAAAGAAATTACAATCACTGGTTAAAAAGAAGGATGATGCAAATGTGGAAGAGAGAGTGAAATCTCAAGATCCCGCGCTAAATTTCCAAGCTTTGTCTGGGCAATTCATTGTCAAAACTTCCAAAACCGCTGCATCAGAACCAGTAGATGTCGTTGGTAGAGAAATGCTGGTGCAGTCATTGGAACTAAAGATTATGGCTCTGACAGATGCTGCTTATATGGGATACGAACAACAATTGTGCGCTGTCTTGCGACCAGAATCAATTGAAAGCTCGGATGAAGAAGGCGTGACCATTTTGATGAAAGCCGCGTACAAAGGACACTTGACTCTTGTCGAAGAAATCCTAAAAAGAGGCTGCAATGTAGATACACACGACAACTGCGGCAATACGGCCCTAGTGTGGGCAGCATTAGGAGGAAAATTTAGAGTTGTTAAAATCCTAAGAGCGGCTGGAGCAAGTGTTGACGGCCTTGTACTGAAATTCAAAAACGAAAAACTTGCACCTCCAAAAGGACTAATGACTCCATTAATAGCCGCTGTTAATTCTGGGTATAATTCTATCATCCAATATTTAATCCAAGAAAAATGTGATGTCAATTTAAGGGTTGGACCTGGAAAGGGAAGGTCTGCTATAATGGTTGCAGCCTGGTCACGCAGAAAACAAGCAGTGCAATTGTTATTACAAAACAAAGCTTATGTTGATCCTGATGTTGACTACTGGCTAACTCGGGGAATATTATATTTGAAAAGAGTTGGGCAAGATCGAAATGCATGGATTGGAAGTGGTGCCGATGTATTACCTCAGAAAAAGGAGCTGCCAGTGGCAATCAGTACATCCATGTCTGCTTCACAGCTTAGAAGACAGAGTTTACAGGACAAACTGACCTACTTTACCTCTGAAGAAAGCGATATAGTAAATGAAATTAGCTCACTGCTATCATCTAGGGCAGGGGTTGATGTATCCAAATTAACCTCAGCACCGCAAGAAACTGCTCCACCGTCTCGCTTGAGGGAGTCTTCCATGAATAAAAAAAGAAACACTGGCTATCGACAAGGAATGAATCTAGAAGTAATAAACGTTAACAACAGAAAATAATGGGAAATAATGCAGACGAAGTATTGGCTCTAGCTGAGCATATGCCAGACCATGGCACAGAGCTGGACGGATTGTGGATAGAAGTATTCCAATGTATAGTGCAAATGGTGATGGCAGCAAACAAGAATATCAAGCATCATTATATTGCAATTGCAGCAAAAACTATCCACTGTTCTGCAGAAATAGTTCGAGCAATAGAAAATATGGATAAAAAGACAATTGGTTTCGGCACCAAGCCAGAGACTTTTTGCGACACTGCAGTGAAATCAAAAATCAAAGAGCTGAGTAGAATTATATCTTCTGAATTCCCAAAACAGCTGATGCTCTCGACTAGAATGGCGATTGGAGTTTGGCCGCCACCAGATGCTGTTTCTGAGATGATACGAGAAGCAGCTAGTTTGGCAACACACTGCAGGGAGCTGGTGTTGCTTGCAAATACTTTGGGGTATTTTGTAAAATCCGATAAAAAGTTTGAAGTCAACGTAAACATATATTAACGTTAGTTTACCCCATTTGAAGAAAGCAAAACTGAAGAGGAACCTGTGGAGAAAGAAAAAGATTCCAGTTTGAAAGGCGGTCTGAGCTATAGCGAATACAAACGACAAAACGATCTTAAATTGATTGAAGAAATGTCAAAGAAGTATGACCTCGGATCAAGACAATCAAGTCAAGATGTACTGAATTCTGATGAGAAAAATGCAGATGCCGAGTTCTTTGCTTCTCTCGATACGCTCCTTAAACAGTTCGCGGGATCTGTCAGCGAATTAAAGCAAGCCCACGATCAGCATTTAACAGAAGAGTTTATCAAAGCAACTTCCACTGTACACGCTAAAGCTGACACAATTATGGAAGAAATTTTAAACTTTGAAGTTTTAAAAGACTTTTCAGACGATGCAATGATTGAAGAAACTGATGCGCAAAGACTGGAATCTTCAGGGGTAAAATTAGACGTATCGGAATATCCTGCTCCAATCAAACCGTTTTTCAAGCAAGCAATCGAAGATGTAAAGAACTCTGCCAAAGTTATTATGGCAAGAGGTAAAATTGCATCCGCTCCTTGGCCACCGCCAAACGCAGCAACTGAAATGTTGCAAAGCACTATTCCTTGTGTCATTGCTGTCAAGAGACTCGTGGTGCTTGCCAAGGAATCGACAGTCCGATTACGACACATTGGAAGTGAAGAAAGGAGAAAGAGAGACGCTTGGAAGAAAGAGTGTCTGGCAAATGAACGAGTCAAGCAAATGTTCCAAATGTGGGAATCGCAGGTCATAAGCGAAACTGCACCAATCTTCAAGAAACAGATCAGTCAATTAAATGTTGAAGAGCTAGAGCTATTACAAGACCCAGTTGACGGAATTGTGTATGATGAATCTGGCTCGTTCAAAAAAGTAAAAGGAGGAAGATTGGCCAAATTGGTCGAAGTATTGTCCAGTCACAATCCAGCCGCTGGTAATCTATTTCTAATTTAGATGAACAATTTGCCTCAGCTTTCATTATGACCCACCATTCATTCTCGACGAGTGCTGAGATACTGGATCATTTGTTTAAGCGATATGAAATCACACCGCCCTATGGTTTAAACCAGCGAATGTTTGAAATATATCTGGACAAGAAGGTCGTTCAAGTAAGACTAAAAGTCTGTCATGTGCTGCTGTACTGGATTCAAAACCACTTTGAAGAAGACTTTGTTGATAACGAATTTCTGATCTTGAGATTTAGAGACTTTATAAACAAAAAGGTAGCCTTGGATTTCGAACATATGGCAGTCCAGATATTAGAAACGTTGGAAAAAGAATTGGAAAAGTCGACTGCTGTTGTCCAACCAGTGACAGTCAATCCAGAGAGGGAAAAGAATTTCCCAAAGCCAATCCTTGGAGGTGCCCGGTTTGGATATGACCCGTTAGTTGCCCTTCAAACTGATGCCCGAGCGTTCTTGGAAATCGATCCTTTAGAGATGGCAAGACAATTGACTCTTGTCGAGTTTGAATTATTTAGCAAAGTTCAAGCCTATGAATGTCTTGACCAAATTTGGGAAAGCCATTACAAAAAGGAAGCTGCGTTAAATAAGCAAAACAAGCCGGCTCAATGCAAAAGACACATTCCAGGTTCGCCAAATTCCGACATTTCAAAAATGATTAGACACACGAATGATGTAATGCAATGCTGATTTAGTTTACTTTTTGGATCGCAACGTGTATAGTAAACAACGATACTTTGAAAGCCAGATTAAACTGTCTGAAATATTTTGTAACCCTTGCCCAAGTACTTGATCTTTAATTAGCAATGCCTTGAGCTGAAAAACCTTACGGCTGTCACAACAATCGTTGCTGGCTTAACCATGGGACCAGTAGGGAGATTGCACAAGACTTGGGGAGCGCTTGAGGATAAATTCCCAAAACTTAGCGAAGAATACAAAGCACTACAAGAAGTGGTGTCGCCAAAGTATCAATATGCAAACTACAGAAAGTGCTTGAAAGAAATGGTACCACCGGCTATTCCATTCTTGGGAGTCTTTTTGACTGATCTGACTTTCTGCGAACTGGGCAACCCGGATTTCTTGCCTGATTCGCACTTTATCAACTTTGATAAACGGAGAAAGGTGTATTTCTTGATCAAAGAAATTCAGAAATTCCAACAGACGCCATTCAATTTCGCTCAAGTTCCTCAGATACAAGAATTCATGAGGAAGCTGGGAGATACTAGAGGAGCCCCGGTTGGATGGGAAGAACAAAACTCTATAATGAATGAAGATGAGCTGTATGATAAGAGCTTGGAAGTGGAACCAAAGGAAGCATCCAGCGATGATGACGACGACGAAAAGTAATTCTCTTTATGTAAAACAGACTACTTGAAATTATTTGTAAATAAACCCTATCAAGATTGTTTAATCATTCATTCCATTGCTAGACACAAATATTTACCAAATCTTATTTACTGTAAACAACTTTTGTGGCCAATCATTGTCAATTATTTCGCGAAGCAGCCAATCGCCAAGCTCCTTTAGTTGATTGCCATTCGTCACTTTTGCAAATATTTACAAGACAACAAATAAAAAGAATAAAAGCCCATCGAATGATTAGCCTTTAATGTTTACTAAAATTTACAAATACTTTGAAGAATATTTTGAGGACGAGGATTGTTTCACTGAATTGCTGGTTCTACAAGTGTTTATGTTTTTGCGTGTAGGAGTTACGATAGTGGAAATGCTGTACGCCATTCAGAAAATCAGCGGTAGTAAAGTGGGATTCGCTGGCAGAATTCAACCGTCAATATATCAGTAATAAAGGGTATTTAGTCATGTGTAATACGGTTGTATGCAGGATAGAAATAAGGTTAAGATTATCAATCATGTGATGGATGAAAATTCTTTATGTCTCAAAACTGGGAGTGCGAATCCATCTGCTCGGCTGACGAAATGGCTGTAAACAGCATTCCAAATGACCTTGAAGATGGGGAGGAGTATGCTCCCATTTACCATCCTTACGAGAAGCAATCAAGTCCCATCCGCGAATTATCTAGCGATCACGACTTTGGATTCAATCATGATCCTCCAACAGACCCCACTGATCCCCTTGACAACGAAATCGCCATTGACGAATTCAAAGATCTCCCAACTCCTGCAGACACTTTAAAGAAAATTATGGATGTAGCACTGCAAATTCAAACCGTCTTTGAGAACTACAAGAAAGGCGTTGACAATTTGAAACAGGAAATGCACGACCACTCTGCGAAATTGAGATCAAAAATGGAGGAATTTGATTCCAACAGGGAAAAATTTAATTCAAAGTACGACCAATTTTTCAACTAACTGGCTTAATAAATCAACTGATAACATTTGTGGCCGTTTTTGCATTCTAAATCGCGAACATGGACTTTTTAAAATCCCCTTGCGAGGAGCTAGAGGAAATACCTGCGGAATATAAGGCAATCCGAATGCAATCCGACTCCGGAATCCCCCTATATTAATCTATAGCCCAGTAAAGGGCTGTTATATCATGTGTATGAGGGGCTTAAAACAGCATCAATGTGCAAGCCACACATTGACTCATATAAATTGTGGTAAGTTTATCTTTTTTCAACCATGCTTGTTAATTTACTCTTGGTCGGAACCGCGCTCACTACTCCTCTCCACAACTTGGCCGGCAAGTTGCTCCCTGATCAATATATCGTGGTATTTAAGCCAGACATCCAGCCAACTACACGTAATATTGTTTCTTACCCTAGTCAAAAGTCACTTTAAATGGCTTGAAAACGTAATGGAACCGATTATGCCAAAATCAAGCTTCTTTTCAGTCCAAGAAGACTCTAGGACCGAAGGCTACATGTCGATGAACGGTTTCTGGGACTCTTTTGGAATTATCCACAAATATCATTTGCCTGATTTTAAAGGCTACAGTATCAGAATCCCCTCGTTTATTGTAAAGCTCTTGCAAAAACATCAAGATATTGCCTTTATTGAACAAGACAAAATCATGACCATCTCTGAAACTCAATCCAAGTCACCTGCCTGGGGGTTAACTGTAAGTTTTAACTGATCTGTAGCGTATCAGTGTTCGAGATCACCCTGCCAAAGCCGATAAAGCCTATACTTATCCTGACTCTGCAGGAAGTAATTTTGTTTTTAACTTTAGCTGGTGTAACCGCATACATTATTGATACTGGTGTATTTGTTGGTCATCCTGAATTTGAAGGCCGTGCTAGAGTTGGCAAGACGTTCACTAGCGACGGTACTAAGGATGGCAATGGACATGGTACTCAGTAATCACTATTTAATGCTAGCGTTGCCGGAACAATCGGATCAAAAACTTATGGTGTTGCCAAGAACGTTTCACTTGTCGCTGTTAAAGTGTTGGACAACCAGGGGTCTGGATCTACTTCCAACGTCATTGCCGGTATTGACTGGGCCGCAAAAGACTCATCTTCCAGAGACGGAACCGGTAAACGCAAGTCTGTCGCAAACATGTCGCTCGGCGGCGGTGCTTCTGCTGCATTAGATCGCGCTGTTAAAGCTGCAACTGATGTCGGTTTGGTCTTTGGTGTTGCCGCCGGTAACTCTGGAAGAGATGCTTGCAAATTGTCTCCTGCTAGGGTTCCTGAAGCTATCACTGTTGCAGCTTCTGACATTAACGATCAACTTGCCTCTTTTTCTGAAAAAGGGAAATGTGTAGATATTATTGCTCCTGGTGTAGATATCCTTTCTACTTGGAATAACGGAAAAACCAACACTATTTCAGGTACTTCCATGGCTACTCCACACGTTGTTGGAGTTGTCGCTCTGGCTCTTGCTGAAGGCGAGTTTGATACTGTCAAGGAAGTTCACGACTATATCAAGCAAGTATCTTCAAAAGACAAGATTTCTGGTGCTTTGAAGGGTGCTCCAAATAACTTTTTGTACAATAACGTTCTTGGCGGCGGATTCCCAGATAAGGAACCAAAGGAACCTCTCCCACAACCAGATGAGCCAGAAGAACCGCCAACTGAAGGAGAGTGCCCAATTCCACAATGCTTGTTCGACCCTGAATGTACCTCCTGCTGCGTTGACTGCCTGTTTGCTCTCTAATAAAGGAAATTGTCTATAATACTTTATCTGGGCTATTTTCAGCAGTCTTTGCAATTCGATATTATTCGGGAGGATGACTTTAAATCATATTTCATTCAAGATTAGAACGCTGGACCTAATGACATCAAAATTTTCCTGATTGAAATTTTTCAATTTTTGCAATCAAAAATGATTAGAAGAGTTCCATTTCAGTTGATAAAACCACAATACCAATGTCGTTCAATGATGAGACTTATAAAAAATGACAAGGAACTTTCGTCATTTGACACCCGAGATGCGAAACCACAACCAGTCAACCCATTCAATCTTCCAAAGCCAATAAACAATGCAGCAGGTACTCGAAACTAATTTCAGAATTTGCTCTGACAACTATTGACAGTATAGTAAATTATGTTCGTACTTCATCAATGTGGCCATTAACCTTTGGGTTGGCCTGCTGTGCAGTAGAAATGATGCACATGGCTGCAGCGAGATATGACCAGGACAGAATTGGTATTGTGTTTAGAGCAACACCGCGTCAGGCTGATGTTATGATTGTAGCTGGAACTTTGACAAACAAAATGGCACCAGCATTAAGAAAAGTGTAATTGGCTATTAAAAATAGATACGATCAGATGCCAGATCCAAGGTGGGTAATTTCTATGGGTTCGTGCGCTAATGGCGGTGGTTATTACCATTATTCCTATGCTGTTGTGAGAGGTTGCGATCGTATCGTTCCAGTGGATATCTATGTGCCAGGATGCCCACCAACTGCAGGTAAATAGGATTTTATATTCAGAAGCATTGTTGTACGGTGTGCTACAATTACAAAAGAAAATCAGACGTGAAAGAGCTACCGTCATGTGGTATCGCCAATAAATACTCTCGTGTCTTATTTCGCTTTTATCGACTGTTTTTAGTTTGGTTGTTACACTCATTTTTTTCTACAAAAAAAGAAAAAATGGTTTTGAACCTGGAATTTCCACATAACCAATTGTCTACAACTACCACCCAAGCAGTTCATGTCTCGCCAGTAGTATTGCTTTCAATTATCGATAGCTGCACCAGACAAGCAGCAGGAGAACAAATTATCGGTGTTCTATTAGGATACAGACACTCCAATCAGCATCACATTAGAATAGAAAACAGTTTTCCGTTAAAATACTCTGAGACTGTTCCAATTGATCATGAAGAATTGGCCCGTTTATATCTCTTGCACTTGCAGGTCAACCCACAGCAAGTAATTGTTGGATGGTACACTGTCGGAAGTGGAATTATCAACAGCGCACAAGATATTCATAGGGATATTAGTGATGAAACAGGATCCAATCAAGCAGTTTACTTGAACGTTGATGTTGATTCATTGGCAAATTCGTTAGAATTCCCAATCAAAGCATTTGTTAGTTCTCCGATCGGATTAAGCAACCAAGGAACAATGTTTTTGGAAATCCCATGTTTCACTGAAGCCAATAAGCAAGAAATTGAAGGATGTAAAGGATTTTTTAATTTAGTGAACCTGGTAAAGTCGATTACAGCAGCTGAAAGTGCTAATCACACTCAAATTGAACGCCTGGAAATAATATTGAAGGATATTGGCTCCACTTTGAGCACAATTGATGGCTACGTTGCTCAAGTCTTGGTACGTAAAATTAACCGTAGGCAGGTGGGATTGAAGCTAATGGAAATGTTGGTAGATACCTGTTGGACACTATATCACTCGTACCAAGATTAGATCCGCAAGTCTTTGAAAAAGTGTTTAATGTGCATAACGGTGATTTGATTATGGTTTCTTACTTGGCAGAATTGACGAAAATACAATTAGGAATTGCTGAAAAGTTGAATAAGATTTAAGGAATAAAAATATTTCAAAAGATTTTATTTGACAGGAGCGAGGCAAGTGTTCTCATTCCAAGTCGCGAGTGGCAACTAGCTTAATGCTGGGACATATATCTGATGAAAAAGAAGGCAATGCAGGTGTATCTTCTAAAGCGCGAGATGTGTATTTGATTGAAACCGATTTTCGGGCGATGGGCAACACCACAAGACTACTTACACGGCCGCATATTTCTTTCCCAAACATGAATTCGTTATTCGAGCTTAGTCCTAAAGTCCAAGAAATCAAAAAGATCTTGACTGATTTTGTTGAATTTGAATGTATCCCTGCTGAGCAAACGTATCATGCACAAATCAAAATCGGCAAGGATCGCTGGAATTACGTTCCCCCAGTGGTTGAAGAGCTCAAAGTCAAAGCAAAGAAGTTGGGATTATGGAATTTCTTCCTTCCAAAGTATTACAAGGAAGGGCCAGGATTTACCAACCTTGAATACGCTGTTTTATGTGAAATTATTGGAAGATCTCACTTGGCTCCTGAAGCTACAAATACTGCAGCTCCCGGTACTCAATGTTAATATAGACACCGGTAATATGGAAGTGTTGGCCAAGTATGGGAACGAAGAACAAAAGGAAAAGTGGTTGAAACCGTTGATGGAAGGAAAGATTCGATCTGCATTTGCAATGACTGAACCTGCTGTCGCCTCATCAGATGCAACCAATATCGAATTGAGTATTGTTAGAGATGGCGATGAATACGTTTTGAACGGTCGTAAATGGTGGATTAGGTGAGTTTTGCTAATGTAGTGGTGCCGGCGACCCCAGATGTGCTGTCTACATAGTTATGGGAAAGACTGACCCTAAAAACAAGCTCATACACAAGCAACAAAGTATTATCCTCGTACCGTCCAACACCAAAGGCATAACAATAGTAAGACCAATGATGATATTTGGATATGACGATGCGTAATCTTGTGCTAACATAGACCTCATGGACATATGGAAATTGATTTTGACAACGTACGTGTACCAGCAAGGAATATTGTTCTTGGTGAAGGACGCGGTTTTGAAATCATGCAAGGAAGATTGGGCCCAGGAAGAATTCATCACTGTATGAGATCGATTGGTATGGCCGAACGTGCTTTGGAATACCATATTCTTCGTCTGACTGATCCCAAAAAAAGGGCATTTGGTAAATTGTTAGGTGAACACGGCACTGCTATGGACACTGTTTGCCAATCTAGATTGGAAATCGACCAAGGTAATATTGTCCTAACATAAGCTCGTTTGCTCGTCCTTACTGCTGCAGCAAGAATGGACAAGGAAGGACCAAAGAAAGCAATGAAGGAAATTGCAATGGCCAAAGTAATTATCCCACAAATGACTTTGAATGTAATTGACAGGGCTATCCAAGTTCACGGAGGCGCTGGAGTTTCCCAAGATTTCCCCCTAGCATACATGTATGGGATGATGAGAACTTTGCGTATCGCTGATGGTCCAGACGAAGTTCATCGAAGACAAATTGCGAGGAGTGAAATGAAACGTGCAAATGGCCTCAGAGCGCACTATGAACGTCGTGCCAAACTTTGAATATATGCATTTCCAATGTTTTGTGTCTTTTTTATCTTACTGGGCGAATCTGGCAGGCAACCTCTCAGTAAATAGAATCTGGCAGGCAACCTCTCAGTAACTAGAATCAAGCACAAATCTCAAAAATTCAGCTCGACTGTTCACACCTCCAAAATATTGGTGTCTAAAACTTGTAATCCCAAACCTTTTATATAAAAACAATTAAGCCTTAATAGCGTATTTGCGTTGTGGGAAGTGAGTTTCCTTTTTGATTTGTTTCAATGTCTTCTTTCCAGCTTCATCAGCGGTCAAACGACGACGGATAGCACGGGTCTTTTTGACACGCAAGTCAAGTGGAACATACTTTTTACCCTTATAAAACAAGCGTAATTGTTCTCTTTGGTTGTGGGACATAACAGTCAAAACACGGGCAATGGATTTGCGAACAATTCCACTATGATTAATGAATATTTACATTTTTGCAAACTTTGGTGCAGCTCCTCCAACAGATCTTTTAACTCTGAGAGATACTAATTCCTTTTTCAAGTCTTCCAATTGTTGGGTAAGTTCAGCCTTGGTCTTTTCTCTGAGTTCGAAAGCTTTGACGTGGGTCTAGTGGTTAGTCTCTATGAACATGAATCCTGTCAATTGAATTCATCTTTCTGCTGTATATTTACCATGTGGTTGATGAAAGGTAAAGAACCAACACTGAAAATCTTGAAGAAAAAAAAATTAGCCCTAACCCTAGAGCCACGTAAATAATTTTCTTTCCCCTAAAAAAAGCTGGATGAAAAACACATTGGAGTTGAGATATTCTTTAAATACCACTGAGGAAGAAGCTTTGGTTTGCAAGTGGCCAAATGAACCGACTCTTCCAAAGATTCGAAACAGGTTTCCACACCTAATTTTCTATCTCTTTACACTTAAGGGTCAATTAAGACTTGGAAGAAGGATTTTTGGTTGGCAGCAGATTTAGTAACCGTGCTATGTTCACTACCAATTCCTAGTGTATTTCATTGCCCTGGATGAGTAATATATAATCTGAGGTTATTCTTTGGGAAAGCTTAATTTTTTTTCCAAATGGCATCTTTTTGGGATCGATTTTATGCAATGAAAAGGGTACAGATGGCGCTATTTCCAACAAAATCAAATCAATCAAATTACAGAGGAATAAAGCCGGAGCAAGTGGTCGAGCAGATTGAACAATACATTAAAGTCCAACCTCCATTTGAACTGTTTGTTAAACCGAGCACTTTGCCGAATGCTGGATTGGGACTATTCATCAAACCAGTTAAAGATATCCCTTCGGGAACCGTCGTTGCGCTATATCCAGGATTAATCTATGACCAAATGGACCCAATCTTTTTCGCATCTATCAACAACCGCTATATCATTAGGCGGAAAAATGGACAGTTTATAGACGGAAAACATTGCGGGCTATCCGCATATATGTACAAGAGTAGCTGGAACAGAGAGTGGACGTGGTACAGGGTTAAATATGATAGGAGTTGGATGGTATTACGAGAACCTGGACCAGTTGCTTCGTGGAATGTCGGGCAGCTAATCAATAACGGAAATGAATACAACAATGTTGTATATAATGAATTTGTAATCGAGGAAAACTGGAAGAAGGAATGGAGGGAATACATTCCAAACGTACCTTACACGCCAGAGACGTCGGCTATTCATGGGATGGCTCTAGTTACTTGTATCGAGCTTGTTAAGGGAGTTGAACAAGAGTTACTTGCTACTTATGACTCTATCACTGACTGAGTGGTAAATTATACAAATAAATCCAATTTAATGTAAATCTCTCGACTGCCCTACTTTGTAGATTTCTCTTACCAGAATTGACAGGGCTGACATTTTTTCGCCAAAAAATTCAATCTCAATGGTGGAAGCTTTCAAAGTAAATTTGTATAAATCGCATTTTACCATTCAGGACAACGAGACTACACACCAATACCATGGTCCTCTGAAATGTCTAATTGATGGGATTAATAGCCTAGAAATACCACCTGAATTATCACAATATCTTGGAGATCATTTCGAAACCGGTCGCTTGAAAGTGCAAGTCACAGATTACAGATACGAGCCGTCAATAACCGAGAAATTATATTTAAAACCAACCTCTGAAAGCGTCTTGGCAGATGTCGAGCAATTAAAGACTGGAGAATGGTCGCTTGATTTTAAAAACTTTATAGAATCGCAAATCCTTGTAAATACATTCCAGCTCAATTTGAATTCATCGCCAAGTATATCAGTCGTAAATACCCAGAAAGAGTACAACAAAAGAAAATACAACCTTAAACGAAAGCGAATTTCAAACTTTGATGACAAACAAGTTGAAGAAACTAAACGCAAAGAGAGCGCAAAATTGATGTTGCTAATGGATAAATCTAAAGACGTGGATTTCTACCCTCGATTTTCACAATTGGCATTTGTTGAAGATTGGAGACAAAAGCAGAAAATGGCCTGCGAGGAGCAATTGATTGGTCTGGGAGACAAAAACAAAATCAAAATCAATGTTCAAGGAATATCAAGTACTTTAGTTTAACCTTAGCAAGAAAAGTATTGCAGTATAATTTGAATAGAAAGATTGTAAGAACACTGCGGTTTGAATCGCATTCCGAAAAAAGTACTTTTTGCTAATCTAGACCGTATTTATTCAATTTTGAATGTTTATGAATTAGATGGTGGCCAGTTTGAAGGGGTTCTGCGATGGGGGAGTCAAGAAGGCACCGCTATTGATGGAGACACAATCAGGTTCCCACTGGGAAACAAACCCGCAGTTGATTACTATATAGCTCATTTTAAAGGCTTCTACGGCATAATTCACAAGCTGATGTCGGATTCAGCGATGCAACCAGGACAATAATAAATGAATTATATTAAAAGTCAGATAATTCAGCTATATCTGACTCAAACCCTACGTCAATTTTTTGCCCCTCGTCACCTTTAACTTCCTCTGTAATTTCTGCTGTGGGCTTTTTCTTTAGCTTCAAATCAATTACTAATGGCGGTAAAGTGCTGGTGATTTCCCTTGGCTGCCAATACTCTGACATCATTGTTTCCACTGCTTTCATTTGGGCCAATTCATCACCAACCAATTCGTCTTTGGTCATGACAGCAGCAGCTTTCTGTGGTTTAAATAGCTTTTTCTCTTGTATTTCTTGCTTCTTCTTTTCTTGTTGTACTTGCTTTTCTTTTTGCTCTTGTTCATACTCTGTCTTTCTGCGTTCAATTCTTTGTTTCTTTACCAATTCTACCTCCTCCTTGAAATCTGCAAGTTCTTTGTCTTGATCTACGTATGTCTCTGACGAGATGGTGAAGCCGACGTGATTGAGAATCTTTGGTAGGTTTGAGCGGTATTCCATGTGGCCATTAACCAATTCCGTTAAATCCACATTTTCGACTCCAGGAACATTTAGTACCTTTGAAAGGCCAGGTACATCTTTGTAAAGAGCAGTGGATGCTCGGTATAACACACCAAGAAGCATATCGTTGGTTGTATATCCATTTACAATTTTCCCAGATACCACAGAGGAGATTTGCAGCCATTCCTTGTTATTCGCTACGCACGGGGTACCAAATAGATATACATTTTCAATAATGCCAAAAGCCTCTTTCTTGGCCAGTTCCAGCAAGCAAAAGTAGATCAATCTTGCGCCTAGCGAGAAGCCAACCAAGGTAACTGGTCTATTGTTCTGCACTTGCCCAATAAGTGTGTCAGCCAGCAACCGACCTGCCTTTTCCGCTTTTGTTAACGCATTGCCCCAAGGATTGTCTACCAAGTAAGTAAGTTTAATCAACCACATCGGACCGGTCAGTGCCGACATCAAGATTGGTAAGATTGTCGCTTGCAATCCCTGTTGGAAGATAAATGAAGCAATTTCACTGATAAGAATAGTCAAAAGAGAGCCCAGTTCTTGTAAAGCCTTGGTTTCCCATATCACAGCATACTGATCCCCATTCTCACCAGGGACAAGCGTGGAGTATGGTATTGAATGATCATCTCTGTCGTATGGAACCCACCCTGCAACAGTAATCAGGACATTGGTCTGTCTTCCCCGATTTACCTCGTCGTCAGTTGTGGTCGCTGGTGATAACACTGGACTGTCGTTTTCTTTGGTTGCAATTTCCACAGAATTTTCTCCTCGTTGAATATCCAGGCTGTTTCCCTCTGAAGACAAAGAGTCTAACTCCCATAGGGTTTCCACATCTTTTTCAGTTTGGGGACTTTTGCTCTTTGGCGATTGTTTTCTCGCCTCCCGTTTCTGTTGGTCATCTACTTTTTGAGCTTTGTGCCTTTCGGCAGCGCGAATTGCTCGATGTTCTTCAATTTGAGCAAGCGCATCGCCAAATCCTAGGAATTCGAATTCTTCAATCCCCTTTGTCCTCTTCATCATTTTGATTCCAGACATGCCTGAATTAAAGGAAATCTACCTCCACCAGTTAAAACACCTCCAGAAGTAATCAGAGCAACACCACCGGTGCTGGCCATGAAGGCTCCAACACCAGTACCTATAGCAGCGTTTGCCCCAAAGGTGGTTAATGCAGCGCCAATACCTGCACCAATAAAAGGTGCTGCCAACCCAGCGGTCAGGCCAACGATTGCCCCGCCGCAGACTGTTGCGACACCAGCATATAGCCATCTCCCATGAGCTTCTACTTTATTTCTTTCGCCAACAACCGAATCGTCATGCTTAACCTGTGCCGATTCATCATACAGCCGCAATTCATCGCCAATGTATTGTTCAATAAATACTACGTCTTGATACGGTATTTCTAAATCTTTTGCTACTTCTCGCAGTAAAGTTCTTGTCCTTGAATCGTAAAATCCGTCAGAAATTGCTAATAAGAACATGTGAGTTAAAATGGTGTATCTGATATCTGATGGTATAGATTCTTTCTTGCTTGATTTTTCTGCGACTTGTTTCTCCATCAATGTTGCAGCTTGCTTTGTGTCGTCTAATAATCCTTTTGATAAATCTTCAACTTGCAAACCATGAGCCGCCAAACTTTCAATCATCAATCGTTCTGCATTAATCAACAGTCTACCTTCAGGCACCAGCTCCAAGTAAATGTAAAGCTTTTCCATAAACTTTTCCGACCATTTATCATACGAGCTTTTTGCTTTCTTGAATCCTTCTAATCTCTGTCTCTTGTAATTGTAAATTGAAAGATAGCATAACCCAACGTACGCTATTTTCTGCGAATCGGTGAATACTCGTTGAATTTCATTCAGGGATTGAGATTTTGACTGCTGGATATTAAAGATAACTACAGGTGTATTGGATTTCTTTCTGCTCGTCGCAGTCCTAGGAGTAGATTCCGCAAGTGGTGAGTCTGTCTGGTTTATATTTTCATTAATTTTTACACTCTTTGTTTTCTGTTTAATTTGGGTCGGCGTCTTCATATCAGCATTTACCACTTGAGTTTCCTCTAATTTGAATTCAATCTCTTTTGGGGGAACTGTAGTTTCTGCTTCGTTTTCCAATGCTCGATGGACTTTGGTCGCACTCACATCCTTAATATTTGACATTTCCTGGGTATCGAACGAATTATCAACGGCAGTGTTATTCCAAAAATCAGTATTCAACTCAATCTTTTCTGTAACAGTTTGACTGTCGGCTTTCTTCCATCCATCGTCAAGGGAAATATCAAACTTGATGGGCGAGTCTTCATTTGTCTCTATTAACGAAATATTACTGATTTCCAAGGGTCATAGCTGTCTGGATCGGAAAATGGGCTGTGATCCTATGGTTATTTTTGAATTTGCCTCCATGAAAAGTAAAAGTGGCGAGCAAAGATGCATCAAAAGCATGGGATAAATGGCAGGATGGAAAATTAAACGCACCCAAGAATCCATTTAATCAATTTCAGCCAGCCAATTTTGCCGTCGAATTTCCTTCCCAACCAAAATTTCGTGCACCATCACAACTGATCAAAATGAGATGCAAATGATTATATTAAATGACTTTTGGCAAATCACCAAACAATAACAGCTGTGGGAATTGTGTAAATTGGACGCGTCCTTCTTCCAAAGTAACGAGCCATGTAACATCAAAACGCTTCTTGTCCCACTTTTTAGGATGGCAGTCTACTCCCAATTGCGATACAATTTCTGGTATTTGCTGGTGACTCCAGGATAATAAAACACTTTTCCCGTCATATTTTCCAGACTGAATTAATTCTACAACGCTGGAAACTTGCTTCTTTGTAAATAACATGAATTCCATTGGAGTTTGAATGTAGTCTTTTTGCGCGTCAGATTGTAACAATGGCCAAATCGTTTCCCTGGGTCTTTCGCTTTTGCCCCACGCAGCATCCCCAATGTCTACATCTTGGGCAATCAATAGCGATAAAGGATTGCTTTTTAATATTTCAACAATTTCTCCTCTGTTTTGAAAATAGCCAGCAAGGGCATGGGCTCGTTCGTACCCTATATTAAAGGCGCCATCTTACCTTTGGGAGACAGCAAGTGGTTATCAACATACACTTCCTTTGCTCCTACAGCAGGCTCTCGTCCATTTTTCCACTCCAATTTTTCAGCATGGCGGATGATAAATATCTGAGTTCCCATTCACGCAATGAAAAAGGAAGAAAACGCAGCCTCGAATCTAGCGATCGTCTCTGACACTGCAGTAGAGATCACATACACCGTTACCGGCTTTTTAATTCACAGATCAAGAACAAATTAGAATGGGTGTATTCATGTGGACCTGCAAATACAATGTAAATAAAACAAATCTCAAATAATGTGGCCTAACGGCGTGTGGCTTTTTCTTATAGTTCGAGATTCACTTGTTTTTTCACAACTTAAAATATGGCCAGCCCAGGGAGACAGAATATGTATTCCTCAGCAACTGGCGAATTTGAAGGGGAAGAAATCCCTGACAACGATGTTAATACGATCACTTCATTTTTACAAAGCAGATTGTCTCAGGACAAAGTGTTCACAAGAATTGGCAGCAGATGTTTAGTTGCTGTGCGTCCGGCAAGAGGCCTCCCAATCTTCTCTGACGCAACTTCAAAGGAATATGCCGAAGACGCCAAGACTCCGGCAAAACCAGCTAGTTATAATCAACTTGCACAGCAGCTTGCACCGCACGCCTTTGAGATCTCCGCCTCTGCGTACTTGCACGCCCTTAGAGCTAAAATGGATCAAAGTATTATTTTATTGTAACCGTTTCTAACATTAGGGGTGAAGCCGCTTCGGGGAAAACAGAAATTTACAAAATGTTGACTAGAAATCTCTGTGATCTGTCGAAATCCTCAAAGAAAAAGTCTAAAATCCATTCAAATTTGTTGAAAATTGACACTGTAATGTCGGCATTTGGTAATGCCACTACTCCAAACAATCTGGATGCTTCCTGCTATACAAAATACACTGAAATGCAGTTCGATTCAAAAGGAAAGATGGTTGGAGTAAAGCTTATTGAATATTTACTTGAAAAATCCAGAGTTACTGGCCCTTTGGATAGAGGAAAGACCTTTCACATTTTCTACTATCTTCTTGAAGGAGCTACTCACGAGGAAAGAGTGCAATGGCATCTGTCTGACCCAGCCCACTTTGCTTTCTTGAATGGTTCCAAGATGGCAGGTTTTGCTCAAGGGAAAGGAGTCAACGCAATGGCTTCAATAAGAGAAAACCTAAAATCTTTGGGTATCGGACACCGTCAACAAGCCCAAATCTGGCAGTTATTAGCCGCTATCCTCCATCTTGGTAATATTCAATTCCAAGATGCCAAGAGTAGCAACGAAGCCTGCTCTATTAGAAACTACCCGCAAATGCAAATGGTTGCGGAAATGCTGGGAGTGCACCCAAGTGCATTAGCCGCCATTTTGACTTCAAGAACAAAGACTGTCGGAAGAGACAATGTTTCAACTTTCTTGAATGCCAACGATGCAGCCACTCAAAGAGATTACTTTGCACGTTCACTTTATGCAGTATGCTTTGGATGGATAGTTGAACAGATTAATCAAAAATTATGTGCTCCAGATGCCGACTGGTCTAATTTTGTATCGATTTTGGAAACTCCTGGCTTTGCTGGCCTTGGAGTGTCCGGAAATGATTTCCACAGACTGTTGGTTAACTATGCAAACGAAAGACTGTATCAACACACCATGGTCGAATTATTTGAATCTCCAAAAGAAGCTTTCATCGCCCAAGAAATTTCATTCCCAGAATCTTCCACTTATAGCTCCAATAACGAAATCCTTGCGGTGCTATCCGGACCTAGAAATGGTGTTTTGCCGTTGATTGACACTGAAACAGCAAACTTTGGGTCGGATTTAAATATTACATCAAAGATTTACGAAGAACATTTGGAATCGGGAATAATCATTTCCGCCAGCTCAAAGAACATGTCACATTCCTTTGGAATCCACCATTATGCAGGGATCGTCGATTATGATTCCCACGGATTTGGCCAATTAGATTCCGACATTCTTCAAAGTGATTTTGTCACTCTTGTAAGAGGCAATCCAGAGAACCCTGGAACTTCAAACCCATTTTTGAGAAACCTGTTCTCTGATCAGCTTATTGCTACAAGGACTGCTGTCAACTCTTCGACAGTAGTCACCGCTACTACAAAGACCAGAACTCCGTCCCTTAGACGCAAAAATCCAAAAGCAAGAGATGAAGAAGTTGGTTTGGATCCTTCGGCAACGGTTGGACACATGTTCCGTGTAGCGTACTCTAGCTTGCTCGACACATTAAGTGGCTCTCAGCCTTGGTTTATTTACTGTATCAAGCCATTTGAAGGGTTGAATGGAAAGGTAAACACCGAAACTATCAAGAGACAAGTGACAGCTTATGATTTAGGAGCTCTTCATGGAAATCCTTCCACTCTATACACCTCAACTTATTCGTTTGCATCATTTGTTAACCGATACAAACCGGTTCTTTCGTTATACGACAGAGATCCTAAATTGGCTTGCGAGGCAATGATCAGATACAAGAACTGGAAGCCAACCGATTGTATTGTTGGAACCACCGCAATTTTCTTGGCGGAAAGACACTGGAAAGACTTGGAGCTTAAATTAAAAGAAAGGGAAGATGCAGAAGAAGCTGCTAAAAATCCACCAAGACCATCCGCTGAATCCCAGTCTAGATCATCATTCCAAAGTGCAAGAGCGGATGCAGAAAATATGATTAATGACGCATTTGCTCCTCGCAAGGCTGGCTATGCCGAATCCATGGATGGTACGGAAATGTCTGACGATGACAATGCCAGTCACTTTGATTCTGAATTCGAATTCTCTGGGAAAGGCGGCGATATTGAAATGGCCAAGACTAAATCCAAGGAAGCTGCCGAGAAACCTAAAAAAATCATCCCACCACCTATTTTGCGTGAGCCAACTTCTCTCAGAAAAAAGTGGCTGTGCTTCACTTGGTCCACTACGTTCTGCTGCTTCCCATTCTGTCTGAGCTGCTGTGGATTTAAACAAAAGGAACGTCAAATCGCATGGCGTGAAAAAGTTGCACTTTGCATAATCGTTGCTCTTATGAATGCCTTTGTGTTATTTGTCATTATTGGTATTGGTTACATTATCTGTCCACCTAATAAGGATCAGTCACCTGGTGAAATTTCCTCCCGTAATAACGCTGACAAGCGTGCTGCTGTGTTTTTGTTTGGAGGTTACTACTTGATCAACGGTATTATTACTAATCACGACACTAACTACTTGCCTCAAGCTGTTGCTGCAGTTCAGTATTGGGAATCATCTATTTTGGGCCAAGACGTTACCTATATGTTTCCTAAAGAAGACTGGGCTACTTCATATTGCCAGATTCCTATTCCAACTGGTTTTAAAATCAAGCCTGATCTGCAAAGGACCTACTGGGTGCAACATGGCCAAAATACTGAAAAGGTTGGAACAGACTTTTTCCCTCAATTGAAAAAGTATTATGGCGGAAGAGTTGTCGTTAGTGTTCCAATTTTGAACAGCCAGATCGCATCTGGTGCCCAAAATAACTATATGATTATTAATGACAAAGTATATGATGTTTCAGCGTTCACAGATTTGGCCAGAAACCCTTCTCAAACCAAAGGCTATTTCTTGGGCGACTTTTTCACGAATGCGACAAACTACTATGTCAAACAGTCCTTTGTTGGAGATGCCACTTCTCAATTTAATCTCTTGAAGGCCAGCAACCCAACCCAGTATCAACAAATTATGACTTGCATGGACAACCTCTTTATTTATGGATGGGTAGATCACCGAAATGATTTGATTTGTATTATTCCTAATTACATTTTGTTGGCTGCATCCATCATTCTAGTATCGGTTATTGGTTTCAAATTCTTGGCTGCTCTGCAATTCCCTGGAAAGAAAACACCAGAAGATCATGACAAGTTTGTAATCTGTCAAGTTCCTTGTTATACTGAAGTAAGTTTTAGTTGACCACTAGGGTGACGCTTCGTTGCACCGTACAATTGACTCACTTGCCAACTTGCGATATGACGACAAGCACAAGCTCCTCTTTATTGTTTGCGATGGTATGATTATTGGTTCAGGCAATGACAGACCCACTCCTCGTATCGTGTTGGATATTCTAGGCGTCGACTCTTCTGTTGACCCAGAACCTGTTGCATTCCAGTCGCTCGGTGACAACAACAACCAACTGAACTATGCAAAAGTCTACTCTGGTTTATATGAGTTGCAGGGCCACGTAGTTCCATATATCGTTGTTGTTAAAGTTGGTAAGCCTTCTGAACGAAACCGTCCTGGTAACAGGTAATTGCGAAGCCTAACATCTAGAGGTAAACGTGATTCTCAACTTGTGTTGATGAGATTCTTGATGAGGGTCCACTTCAACCAAGCCATGTCTCCTTTGGAACTGGAAATGTATCACCACATGAAGAACGTCATTGGTGTAGATCCTTCTTTCTATGAATACGTATTTATGGTTGATGCTGATACTGAGGCACAAGAAGATTCCCTTAATCACCTGGTATCCCACTTTACCAGAGATGGTAGAATTGCTGGTACTTGTGGTGAGACAGAGATTTCCAACGACAAGAAATCTTTCACTTCCATGATCCAAGTTTACGAATATTTCATTTCCCACCATTTGGCAAAATCTTTCGAATCTATCTTTGGGTCTGTTACTTGTTTGCCTGGTTGTTTCTGTATGTATCGTATCCGCACTCCTAGAGGCGTGCCAGTTCTAGTTAACCCTGGATTGGTTGCCGATTATTCTGAAAATCAAGTAGATACCCTACACTTGAAGAACTTGTTGCATTTGGGTGAAGATCGTTACTTGACTACTCTGATGATGAAGCATTTCCCAGGGATGCGCACTACCTTCTGCCCTGATGCTCACTGTAAAACTGTTGCGCCTGATACTTGGAATGTCTTGCTTTCCCAAAGACGTAGATGGATTAACTCCACCGTTCACAACTTGTTTGAATTGCTTAGACTTGGGGAACTTTGTGGATTCTGCTGTATCTCGCTTCGTTTTGTTGTATTCATTGATTTGCTAGCTACTTTTATTCAGCCTGCGTCGTTGGTTTATATTGTGTATTTGGTCTACATGGTTGCCACTAACTCTCTAACAAATGTTCCACTGATTTCATTGATCATGTTGGGTTGTGTATATGGCTTCCAAATTATTATCTTTATTTTGAAAATGCAGTGGCAACACATTGGCTGGATGATTTTCGTAAGTTATTGTTTAATTGTAGTATATGTTGGGCATTCCTCTCTTTGGGTTCTACATTCCGCTTTATTCTTTCTGGCACTTTGATGATTTCTCATGGGGTAATACTCGTAAAGTCATTGAAGACGAAAAGGCTGCTGCTCATATCGTGGAAGAAGAATACTTTGACCCTGACTCTGTTCCGTTGGTTAAATGGTCTGATTATGAATCCAAGAAAATTGAAGAATCACACAGTTCTGGTACAAAATCTAAAGAATCTACAGGATATGGATACTCCAACAGTTTCGGAACTAGCGGTCCGCCATCTGTATACTCTGAGGACCAATCGCAATATGGCGGAAGCAGAGTGGATACAGTTAATATAGCCAACTTCCCGTCCGATGAAGAGCTGCTAATGGAAATTAAACATATCTTGTCTACCACAGATTTGATGAAAGTCACAAAGAAGTCAGTACGCGATCGGCTTTCCCAGTTATTTGGCGTGGACGTTACTCCACGCAAAGAGTACATTCATTCTTGTATTGACGGTATCCTTAAAGGAGAATTGTAGGAGTTTTTTCTGTTATTTTATTTCATATATATTTATGAATTTTCAACTTTTTGAACCACTTTTTATTTGTATGGTACAATTATTAAATTTGTTTATACAATAGTTAAATAGGTATAAATTGGGAAAGAACCCAAACGATATCTCGATCTTTGAATATGGAGATGCTACTCGTACAAGTCTTGTGTACATTCTTTTTCGAAAAGTTGCACTTGCCAAATCCAGAGTGGCCAGTCTTTGTGCAAATGTCCAGGATAGAGAGGATGCTCGACATGTCCATGTAAGAGTAGATACAGGCACCAATCATTTCCTGCTTTTCTCTTTGAATTAGTTTGAGAAAAGACTCGTTGCAATTGAATATCAATCCGGAAGGCGAAAAGATGCAAGATGGGGTTGCCAAGAAGGATGTTGTGAATAACTGCGAGTAGTGATCTATGCTTTCAATCTTGGTATCTTGCTTATTCAGTTTTTGAACTAGGAACGAAATGTGAGATATTATTGGAACTTCAATCGACAAAGTTTTTAAAATCGGTTCTAAATGTGAGGTGTTCATATAATCACGCTGCTCGGTCTGATTTGGAACTGCAGTTATCTGGGTGGATTTTACGGTTGGCGAAGTGGAATATCCTATTTGAAAAGCGTTTTGCGAAAAGTTTGGTACTGGTTTTGGCTGAGGAAGTGTATTTGTGGCATTAAAAGTGCAATCCTCGCACGCGGCATATCCTTTTGATGAACATAAGTGATCAGCTACATTAACAATAAATACTAGTTGGGAATATATGCTCCAAATCTTGCATTGATAGCATTGGAGAAGATATTGCGGATGTTGGATTTGAAAAGCAGTTAGGCATCGCTACCACTGCATTCGGGTCCCTGTTTGCCGGATTTAACGATAAACTATTGAAAATATCACTCGGACTATCCATCGGGAGCGATTGCATTTGAGAAAACATTTCAAAGAAATTCATATCCTTGTCCATTTTTGGTGCAATTGGCATATTCTTGTTTAACCTAGAATCAGGCGGTTTGGTCCTTGGTTCATCCCGACACTGATCAGCCATTCCTTTATTAACACATCGGGTGCAAGGTCTAGTATCATCACAAGAAACATGACCATTACGACAGGAAACACATGCTCTGGACACTTTTCGTCGTTTCGCTTTAGTTGGGGGTGGTGAATTTATTTCCATTCCTGAATTCTCCAAGAGTGATTCCAAGTCGTTTATCCAAGGGATATCCTGGTACTGTCCACTCATAGTAGAAAAAAAATATGCGGAAAGTTTATCGGAATTGCTGGCGGAATGGGAGGTGCGTCACAGCCAATCAAGTTTGGAATGTTTGACAACCCACTTTGAATTTGGGTCTTGCTATGAAAGAATACTTTCAAACTAGCTGCTTGCAACGCATGTGTATTCTCCTAGCCCTGGCCCGATATAATCTAGCATCCAATATTGTTGTGAAACAAGGCTTACATGAGACGAGACAAAGCAGTAGCGGAGTATTAGTTGGCTCGCTGGAAAGACAAATCTGAAAGCGTATTTCAATGAGACGGCATAAAGAACGTAAAGAAATCCAGATTATCGTCCAATATTATTTTGAAAAAAGCATGTCAAAACCAAAATGCTGGCCCGCGGATATCAAATACCTGACAGAGAATGAATGGGATAATCCGCCGTTATTATATACCAGTCCTTCGGTAACCGACAAGGATATAACATTGCATGATTCGACAATATCTGGCCCATGCAAATTGGTAAAAATAACACAAATTGCTGATGAATCTCATCCGGCATACCCAGCATTTGGACTGTTTTCTACTAGTGCAATCCCTCCCAAAACTCTTATATTGAATTACATCGGGGTGGTAAGGGCGGGAGATGAAGCATCGCAAACCAGTGACTATATATTGCATTTTGATGGAGATTATTCTGTCGACGCAGAATTCGCAGGCAACGAAGGAAGGTATGTGAATGATTTTAGAGGAATAAGCGACAAGCCAAACGTAAAGTTCCAACTGCACAAAAATAAAAGGGGAAGAGTGAATATGGGCATTTGGTCCATAGCCAAGATCCCCAAGGGCAAGGAATTGACTGTTACTTATGGTAAAGGGTTCTGGCAGCAACGAGGAATAACGTTTGATCATCTATATCAATAAATTAAAATTGTTTTTTTCAAAATCTGAATGGTGCTCGAAGTTTTGTCAGAATTTGAAGCAGGACATGAAGATTTAATCCATGATTTATCGTACAATTTTTACGGAACCAGAATGGCAGTAAGTTGATATTAATGTAGTCTTGTTCAGTAATAAATCACTAACTCTCGTCTGATCAAAAAATCAAAGTTTGGGATTTGCTGGATGGGAAATGGCAGTTGATAGATACCTGGAAAGCGCATGATTCAGTAATACTAAAGTTAGATTGGGCACATCCTGAATATGGCCAATTGATTTGCAGTTGTTCGTTTGATCGTACAATAAAGATTTGGGAAGAGCTGGAAAGTGGTACTGCTGATTTTATTCAGAACAGCGAAATAGCGGGAGACGATGGACAGACAGAGCGAAACTTGGACACAGTAAAGGAACAGTCCAGGATGTTCAGTTTGCACCAAACCATTTGGGCTTGAAAATTGTATTTTGAAATTAATGCAGGCTGCAAGTTCTGCTGATGCTGTATTGAGAATATATGAAGCGCAGGATCCAATGAATGTACAAAACTGGGTTTTAACAGTAATTATTCTTTATGCAGGACGATTTTGAAATCACAAACTCCAGTACAAAGGAGGGAGAGGAGCAATTCTGTTTAGCGTGGTGTCCATCAAAATATCTCCCGGCAATGTTGGTTATTGGATGCGGAAGAGATAATATAGCCAAGGTTTTCAGAGTTGATGCAAACAACCATTGGCAATCATATGAAACTTTACCAGGACATGGCGGAATTATTAGAGACGTTGCTTGGGCACCACATATGGGGAGGTAGCCTGTCCTAAAAGTAGAAGTTTTCAGCTTATTGCAACCGCTTGTAGCGATGGCCATGTCAGGATATTCCAATTAACGCCAATCAAAAGGCAGAATGTACGGGCGAATTAATTTAGCAAAAGAATATGTTTAATGTTGAACTAGTTGGAGACTTTAATGACCATCAATCGGATGTTTGGAGAGTAGATTGGAACGTTACAGGGACCATACTGTCTTCAACAGGCGACGATGGTACTCTACGATTGTGGAAAGGTAATATGCCAAGTTAAATCTAGCTGTTGGTAACGAATGGAAATCGCATGCTGTTGTTGGAAACGAAAAATAAAAATTTACCTCGTCCCAAAATTATACCATATCTGATTTTCGCGTTTATGTTCAAACGTCCAGAATCTAAATTACAAGAGTTGCAATCGAAAGAAATCCAGGTTGCAAAAGCTTTGGAGGAAGCAGGGAATCTACTCATCGAGGGTATGAACATGTCCTGAATTAGAAGCAAAATGCTATTCTCATTGGGTTGATAGCGATTGCAACAAAGGAAGCGTAATTTCTTGCTTAATCAGGAACATTCAACTTGGATTAACTCATTAAGTGCTGAATTACGAGATTCGTTTATGCTCTTGGCCGATACCTACCATGACCGTGCTGCTACAGTGGAAAACCTGATTCATTCAAATACCAAAGTACAAAATGTAGTTCTAGACTATGAAAACACGTTTAAATTACTCCAAGCTGCAAAGGATCAAGAAAAATATCCGCAATACAAGAAGAATGAACAAGAGCTGAAAGAACTCTCAACGACATTGCCAGTCCGGTATGAAATTCAAAAGAATGATAGTGTCGAAAGAAATTCTAGGCATTTATTTGAAAAGTGGACCGAATTGGCTCACAGAGTAAATTAAGCTAACTCGTAGATTCAAGGTATTGCTACTGCTGGCCTTCGACATTTTAATTCTGGCAGATTCGGCGTTGAAGCTGTAGAGAAACCGTTGATTAACAGATTCGGCGTTGAAGCTGTAGAGAAACCGTTGATTAACAGATTCAACTCTGCAGATACAGAAATACACGAAGACCGTCCGTTAGAAGATACCATTCAACCCGAATACCCCTCTCTTCCAAGACATTTGAATGATAAATTGGCTTCTATCAGCATTTCTGCACAAATTAACAGTCAATGGACATGTATCAGCTGCAGTAAGGAGTTTTCCAGTGGAGAAGAGCTGTATGGCCATCTGAAATCTTGCTAATAAATAAGGCTCGGTTAGTATGTATCTCTGCGTTAGTACTTGAAATTTTAAGTATAATTGCAGTCGCTTACTTGGATTCAAGAGAAAAGTGCCTTTTAAAATATTTATTGGTGGTTTGGTACTGATTTTACAGGAATACAATTTGGAAAACTAAGTTGGCAAAACTAATTACAACAGTAGTAGATAATAAGGTATATGCGATCACCTTTGGTGGGATGGGTGACCATAGTGGAACTGCTCTAAATGGAGGTGTTTTGAATCTTGGATCTCTTGGCAAAGAAGATGAACATTCTGACAGCTTGCTTCTGCCACTAACAGATGAACTTCTCCGCAAACTGATAATACTTGGCACAGAAAGTTCGTTTGTTTGCACGTTTACAACTTCCAGAGGTATATCTAGATCTTCTTCAGCAGGGCGAACATCTTTTGTTTCCGGGTCGGGAACGTCTTCCTGAAACCAATCGGTGTTTATCCAATCCTGTGTTGCATCCAAATACTGGACATCCTTAAGTTTAGGATATTGGACATCATCAGATTTACGACGGGCTCTAACTGTTACCTTTGAATAATCTTCAACAGATTGAAGAGTAAGCTGTCTTTTCATTTGGAGGTCATTGTTGATCGTTGCCACGCTCTCCCCCACTTCTGACTTTGGGTCTACAAACATTTTTGGATGGAGGGAGGGGTAGTCGGTACTTGTTCGCATTAGAGTAACCTTTGCATACTCGTCCAGAAAGGGGAACCCGGAACTATCCCTTGCTTGAAATTCGCCCTGTGAGGAAACCGATCCTCTTTTCAACTTTCTAGAATGCGCTCCAAGCAACTGCTGGATTTCAGGGGGCACAGAATCGTCAGGAATGATATCTATTTCGTGATTGTTATCCGGATCTGAAGACATAGGTGGTGTTAGGACAATCATTGGTGGCACCGGCGGCTGTAGCAACGCAACTGTTTTGGATTCAATTACTTTTCTCATTTCTGGAGCATTGTCGTGAATAATACTGAGGAGTTTCAATTGACGAAGCGATAATACTGCCATTAGAAATAGTTACCTCTGCTGTTATTGAATTCTTCCCTGAAACTTACACATTTCAAATAGATAAAAAACGGCAGAATAAAGTTTGCAGCAGCAACAAAGATTAACGACGTCCATGTGAGAAACAAGAAAAGGTAGTTCCTAGTTTGCAATGGAATAGCAACCAGACACGGGAGAACAATAGATAGAAAGGTTGCTACCTTTCTGCCACACACCGCATTCTGAACCAAGTTTTTGTAAGAAACAATAAAATTCACCGGTACTGAGGGAAGCAACATAGTCAGTGAATATAGCGCAACACTGAACTTACAAAGGATCGCTGGAGTGCCAGTACTAAGTAGCGATGATAACGAGTTGTTGGAACTATTGATATCAAATCCAAGAGCAAAAAATATCCCGATAACTACGTAAAACACAGCTGTAATAGACATTGTGAGCCACATCACCGTCTGGGTGTTGACATGCATGGCTTTGATGTTGACCCACGAAGGAATGACAGTCGCGCAGCCCAGATTCATCATGATAGTTCCCATTGTCTGCCCATATGATATATCCAGCTCATTGTATATCGGCATTCTACTGCCATCCAAGCCGTTTACTATCGATGCTTGCACCCACTGAGCCAAAACCAACAAAGTCAAAATTGCTGCCCCAATAGTAACTGTAACGCTGCTGTCTAAATCTACAAATGCTAGTGGTATACACAAAAGTAGAGTTGCAAGCAATCCGAGGGTAAACAGCATCAGCAGATCGCCAAAAGGGGATGGAGACACAGCGTAGTTGGGAGAAGTCACACATACCCATTGAAAGTCTATCGTCGAGCCACAAGTTTTCCCAAATAAGTTTAATATAAATTGATCGATGGACTAGCGTTATCGAATTTGTACCTGTGAGCACAAAACCAGACACTGGATGGCGTTTGATTGAAGTGCAGCATAGAGTATCAGCTGGGCAATCATATGAGAGTTCTTACCAAAGTAAAAGTTGACCAGAGTGCTGAATTCGACATTTCCCTTCATTAAAAATTTGTACTTGGAAGTGTTTGTTGCCGGGTATAGCCTGCATCGATTCTATCAGAAAAAGGTTGCAAAACGCTGCCAGCACAGTGAATATGACCTGATATTAGTCGTCCGAATACATATGAAATGATGGTAACTAACCAGCCAGGTGATTGGAAATTTGAGGCTGTGTATGGTCTATGTTAGTTGCAAAATACACAGCAGGTCCGCTAGCGGCATTGAATAAAAAGCATACTCCAGCAAAAAACCCGATATTCTTTTGTTTCAGCAACTAGGTGAGTGAAATATTACTGTCTGAATTGTGGAGGACATTGAAAAAATAAAGAAATTGTCCCAGAAAATATCGGCGCCTTTTTGAAACACAAACAAAAAAAGTAAGAATGGCTCTGACAGTGTACATTATACTACGGAAGGACTTGTTGAAGGTAAGCAGGCGGACTTATTCAGATGGCTGGATGGTCACAGGGTAGTATGATCGGACAAGCATGCCATGGAGTTTCAAAGATGCTCTGGGAAAAAAGGAACGATGAAGCAGTGATCAGATACATGGAAGACATGGATAACATGCACAAAGTCGTGCTGGAGCTGAAAAATGCCAGCCAGCTTGAAACGCTGTCTACATCGCTGCAGGAAAACAAGATTGATTTTGTAAGATGGGTAGAAATGCCAGAGAACACACTCTCATGTCTGGTAACCAAGCCGTATGAACCAGATGACATCAGACCTTTATTGAAAAAGTGCAGTCTATTTAAATAAAAGAATATTTTATTTCGCAGACTGTCTACTCCCTTTAGAACTGTTGCTTCCCGCAGAACTTGGCCTTGTGCTTTGCTTAATACGGCCAGATCCAGTGATTGGACCTCTCTCCTGTTTCTCCTTTGATGCAGGTTTGCTACCTTTAGCTGGAGTGGTTCTTGAGAAAGTGCCGCCTCGCTCCCCTGCATTAGCAAAATCAATAGAGGCTTGGTTAATCGCACAATACCATTCAAATTCGTTGTTGACATCAGAGGGGGTTTTTCTGAAGGATCAGCTTGAGATCCATCCCTGGACGGCGCGTTGCTTATTACTGGTTGTTCCCAAGTATTTCTACATATTAATAAAATTTACTGGTTCGATACTACAGGAAGTTCTTGCCGTGAGGTGCTTCTTGAATTGCTTCGAGAATTTACCACCGATTGATTTCTGGAGTTTGATCGTGAGCTCACTCTCGAAATGCTATTAGGGGTTTCGCCAGCAACGCTTGATGCTCTTGAACTGACACGAGAAACAGTCCTAGATGGCGGCTGTAGACTGTGAATTGCCATCAAGCTCTGCAATTTTTCAGCAATGTCTGGTTGCTTTTCAGCGAGTCGTTTTAGATCATTTAATGCAATGGTTCCTATATCTTTCAATGCTCTGATCAAAAAATCTTGCTCTTCGTGCGAGGTTGTACTTCTTTGTTGCTCTTTTCGAAGCAATTTTGATGCCTTTCGAATAAACTGTACCGCTCTATTTCTCTTTTTGCCTTGCTCTTCGATTTCTGCTTGTACTGCGTCACATTTTGCTTCCATAACTTGGACTTCTTGCAGTTTGCTTGCTTCCTGTTGAGTATTCATATTGTATTTTCGTTCTACCTCCTGCAGTGCCAATTGCAATTCCTGGATTTCGGCACGCTTCTTTTTGAAACTGTCCATGACTTGGCTGTATTCCTACAATCAATGGTTAGTTACCGCGTCAAGCATTTCTTTATGTTGCACATCTTTTCCATCCAGCTCTGCTTTGAAAAGGCTAGGTCAACCATTCCTTACTTATTTCGATACTCTTCATTTCGATTGTTCATCATTTTAAGTGTGTTTTCTAGAGCCTTGATTTCTTTCTCGGCTCTTCTAATATTTGCATCCAGCTCATCACCTTCTCTTTGCAATTCTTCTCGTCTTTGTGCTGCCTTTATTACATAAAATGCTTGAGAGTGCTCTTCCTCCCCTTCTTCGGGTGCAAATTGTGTCATTAGTATTTCGTAACGCTTCTTTAATTTTTCAACTTTTCCAACTCTGTCTCGCAGCTCTGCAGCAGCAGAGTGTCTTTCTTCTTCCGCATTTTTAAGCTGAACTCTGACCATATCCTTGTGAATGTCGATTTCTTTGCCTCTTTCTTCTAAAGCCAAGCGCAGCTGGACCTGTCTCGACTCCAAAGTGAAGACTTCATCGGATCTAGCATGTAAATAACTTCTAAGACGGCGAAGTTCCAATCTTAAAATATTTTCCTCGACCATCAAATTTTCTTTTTCCTTGACTTTAGATGCGAGTTGATGCGATGCGCTTTCGTTATAAAGATTTAGTTCTCTAATATTTGTTGCAATATCATTTCTTGTTTTTTCTAATATTTCCAGTTGTCTTCTGCTGTGCCTTAAGTCTTCTTGTGATTTCTTCAACTGCACATTGAGCATGTTGTATTTGTTGGTCTCTTCTTCCAGTTTATTATTTAAGGTTTGAATCTTTGAAAGCAATTCATTCTTTTCTTCATCGGTTCTATCTCCTTCCAGCCTTCTAATTTTCCTTTCCAGTTGTTGGATACCAAATTCCATAGAATACAACATTGCGCGCTGTTTAAGTGTATCATGGTCCAATTTATGGATTTTTGACTTTAAATTTCTGCTAGCAGCTTCTCCGCCGACAATTTCAGCCTGCAAGTTTTTCTCCTCCTGGCGAAGTTTGAACAGATTCTGAGATTGTTTGAACTGGGTTTCGCGCAATACTTTGATTTGTTTATCCAGTTCTTTATCTTTTGCTTTTTCTCTGTTCAAGATTTCTTGTAACTTTTGATTAGCAAGCTCGTACCTGTTCGGCTCGTGTTCCTAAAGAGACGGTTTCGTCATCCAAGTTGGCCATTCTTTTAAGCATATCAGCATAGTTCTTTTCCCCTTTATCCAATTTTTCTTGTCTTTCTTTCAAGTTTGCCTTTAAATTGTTCAGTTCTGATCTGCGATTCACCAAATCCGTTGCGGCTACGATTAGTAGTGGTTACATTTATTCAAAGTGTTCTTGAGGACTTCTACTTCGTCTAATATTAGTCACTGTAACCTTTGAATTGTTGAAGGTTTACATTGGTTTCCGTTTCCTCCTCTCTGAATTTCGCAACCTTTCTCTCTGCCAAGGAAATGGTTTTTTCAGTTTCTACATTGTGATTCAGTTGGTGCTGATATAGCTCTTGCCGTTCGCGTATTTTTTCTTGTATGCTTCGAATTTCCTCCTTTTGGTTTCTATAGTTGGTTTGAGCATTGTTGATATCGTCATCACGCTGCTTCATAGAGCTAACTGCAATCTCCCACTGGTTAATGAGCTCTTGTCTCTCTTGATGTAATCGTTTGAATTCTTCTGTTGTATTTTCCAGTTCAATTTGCGCAACTTGAGTTTCAGTCACCTATAATCAGTTTAGCTCACCTCTGCATCCAGCGTGGCCTTTCTCTTATTTACTTGGCTCATAAGCTTCTCAATTGCCAATCCAAGTTCTTTGGCTTTGGCTTCGTCCTCTTTGGTGTATTTCAAAAGTGCCTGGTTATCATCCTGCTTTTCTGCCTGGACGCGCAGCCATTCATTCAATTCTTCAGTTTCCAGCTTGAATTCTGCCCGGACAGCTTCAATCCGCTCATTGCCTCGATAGATATTTGTCTGCAGTACATTTAGCTAAGTTAATGCTGTTCTACATGGTCACTAATTATTGAAACTTCATTTCCCATCCTCTTCATGTCAAGTTTCATTCTGCCTGCTTCTCTTTCTGCTAGTTGTTTCAAATGTTCTTCGGTTTCAATGTGCCTGTTCTTGGCATCATACAGCCCTTGAGTATGTGTAGATTCAGACCGTATATTCTTCATATGCTGAATTATCGCTTCTGTACGGCCTTGATTGTCTTCTACAGTCGCTGATAGTCCATTCAGGTTAAATTCCAATTCTTTTATCTACAGTCAAATTCACGTACATGCTTGCTCAGCTGTTTGTTGGTTTCATTCGCAAAGGCAGGCAGTGAATGGATATAGTTATTATCGTCTTCTCCTCCAATTGGCTCTGACAGCATTGAGACGCGTTATAAAATACAAATTTATTTCAGGTTCAAAGACTGCGATATGCCAGTCCAAATAATGGAAACCTTCTCTTTTCTCTCTTTCAAAGATTCAAGCGTGGTTTCTACGACAGATTCTTTATCACTCAATTCCTCTACATCTGATTTTAGGCTAGGGATCAATGTTTGGGATTCTTCGGCAATTGAATTCAATTCTATTATTCTGCCTTGTATTCTTTCTAATTCCTGACTCAGCTGCTTCATTTCCTTTGTACAGTTTGCCACAGCTGTGGATTTTTCGAGCAGCTCAGTAGATTTGGCATTCTTTGTCTATGTTAGAAACAAAAACCTTTTTGATCATCAGTAGCTCATCATCAAGTATGGTTATTCGATTATTTAGTTGATCCAATTGCTGTTTATATCTAAATGAACCGCTCCTTACCTATGCGCTAACTGCGTGGGATCTTCATCGTAATCGGGCTGGTTCAAAGCTAAGCCTTTGGGTTCGTCCAAACTTAATTTCCGTGTATTTGTCGTCAGCTCCTCATTCTTTAGCAATTCTTCAAGTGCCAAATTGTGAACGTGATATACAATTGGCTGGCTGCACGCTGCACAAGGCAAATTCATACCTTTGCTTTGAATTTCAGCATTCAGACACTACATTAGTAGTTTTTACTGTTTCGCAGAAACTATGTCCGCACGGGACTGCCAACATTGGTTTTTTCAGAATGCCAAAGCACAATCGACATAGCACTTTGGAATTTTGTCCAGTCACAGGTCTAGCTCCAACATTACTTGCAACTTGGTACCAATTATCAGCTAATATAGATGGCGTCTGGTTTCTTTCGTCAACAATCGGTGTTTGCGGAGCTGAAATGTTTAAAGTCGGGGTATTCTTTTCCGAGCGCAGTTCTGCCATCCATTTTACTTGTTGTTGCTTTTTTAATTCTACTTTTTGCTGCTTAGTAATACTCCTGGATTTCGCACTCCCCTTCAGCATTCAACGCGTCAAATCCAAGGCAATTAATTTTTATTTACATTAAAAAATTTCCTGAAGCTTCAGACTCTGAATTAACATCCGAAGGAGGAACAGCAGCCACGGTGTCATGACGAATTCGCGACATGAACCCGACAACCAGGCGCATATCCAAGTGGAATTGATCCGCTTCCACAGCATCTAACAAGGGTTGCAACAGTTCATCGACATGTTCTAATGGAACATTGCAACATGCTGCGATAATCTTTTTACAAGATATTTCATGAGGGCCGGCAACGCTTCTTAAAGTTCGCAATTCCTCGCACAACTGAGCCTGTACATTTTTTTGATTTTCTTGGAATGCTTTCAATTTATGTATTTCTTCTTGAGCCGCTTGCAACGCATCCGATTCGTTTCCATTACTAGTAGGAACTGTTGCCACATTCGAATTCTGCTGCGAAACATAAACCTTTTCTGAAAGAGCTTTTTGTAGGCCGGCTATTTGATTTTGAAGATCTGGAATTACAGAATTTTCAGATTTCAAAGGCTTGATTTCGGCCCTGGATTGAGCCAATTCTCTGGACATCAAATAAACTTGGTTTCGAAGCTCATTTACTTGGTTTTGCAGCTGCCCAGCAGACATCTCTTCGGTTGGAGGAATAAAAGCTAATTTAATATAAGGTTACGAGTATCGTTTTCAGTTAATATTCCTGGGAAAGTTACAGTACTAGTCGAGTTGAACTTTGGATTAGTAGCAATGACGGTTGTTTCTGTATCAGATCTATTGTGGGGATTGTAACCCTAATATTAATGAATCGATTACAGGTGGCATGCTAGGTGATTTGCCAAGTTCAAACAAAAAATCGTCTGGACGAATAGCGGCGTAATTGGCAATTGTTTTATCGGCGCCAGCCTCTAACAAAAGTTCATAAAGTGGGACGCATCCAAGTCTGGCCGCAGTGTTGATAGCAGTATCGCCACACATATCAACAGAGTTGAGGAGCGTCAAAATTCTACAAGACAGGGAATTGCTGGAGTCAGAATGTACAAAATCACTAGACATGGCCTCTTCACCCGCCATTTTAGCCATGAACTCCAACAAGCATTGCATATAGTACATACAAGTCGATGGTCTGCCTTTAATTGAAGCAGAAAGACAGATGTGGTGGAAAATCGTTCTTCCTTTATGGTCTACAATGAAAATATTATCTTTCAAAAGGGACAATAGCTCCAAAAACACCTGTCTTTCGTGATTATGGGTCACCATTACAGCACGCACAAGGGCAGATTCACCAGCGTAGTTAGTTTTATCAACTTGGGCACCTTTTTGGATCAATAAAGTTAATAGTGGTATATTCGCCAAAGCAGCTGCCCAATGAATTGCAGAGTGTCCTTGGTCGTCCAGGCAAATATCTAGATCGAAATCTGGAGGTAGGATTGCATGAGGCAAAAGCATGTCATGTTGTTGTGCGCCACCTCCATTGATGAATAATGCCATAAGAGAAGATCTATGTCTTTCGGCAGACGGTTCGCTAGCAGCAACTGCGATAGGGCTGTTTTGAATAGGCTCCAACGGCATATGGTAGTGCATGTAATCGTACATGAAAGGGGCGGCATATGGGTTTACGTATTGGTGCTTTGGATCTTGGAATTCGAAAAAGTTTTCACACATAGGGCTTTCAGCAGGGTGATATTGAGGCATATGCATCTCCCTTTCGTTTTCTTGGGGAGATTGCTGTCTATCCAATTTTACTCGTTTCTCTGTGTAACCATATTGCGAGGTTTTTTTTGAACCATAATTCGAGCCATTATTTAGGCGTTGATTGCCCATTACTTGCTCTTTGGTTGGGGTGCGATCACTTCTTCCATTAGGAGGGGAATAGTTTAAAAGCGGGCTTAAAAGGCCATCAACATTGTAGTGTTCAGCCAGTTGGACACCTCTTTCGAATGGAATCCTAGAATTAACCTCTGCTTACCAGGTGCCTTGATACTTGCCGTATCCACCTTGAACTTTTTCATGATCTCCGTTTTGTATTTCCTTTTCTAAAATCTTGGTTCGTTTGCCCTTATCGATGTTTGCTACCTTCAAAACTTGGGTAGCGTTGAGGAAAGAATCTTTTTGACGTCGCATAACAGCTATATCTCTACACATCATTTCGTATACTGGTACGCCAGAATATACAGCGCCATATACAGTCCCTTGAGCTTCGCTGTTGCAGCTGATACTGCTCTTGGATCTTGCAAGCTGCTGGGGTTGCTTATTTTGGCGTTTCTCCATTTGCTCCATTTGATAAGGTTCTTGGTAGTAGTGTTGGAGTGGTTGGCGGTAAATATTTTGTGGGTCAATTCCAACTGGAGGTTGTTGATGTGGAGGAGCAAAACCATGAGCTTTAGAATAATCAGCCATTGGTTTTTGCTGTTGTTTGTTTGAAAGTTGAAATTTTCAGCCACAAGTTGTTTTTGATGAAATAGACATGTCACATTCCATCTGAGTTTGTAATTAAGCAGATTAAAGTACCATTAATTTAGCTTCGCTTCGAATACCCCAAGCGGACAGACTCGTTTCTCAGCGTATCTGGCAGTTGTATCTTTTTCAAAATCTAGTTTCGGTTTCCTTTTTTGGATTGCTAAATTTAGCTCAATCAATACGATATGATCTCATATACCAAGCAGCAACCGGTGCGAGGCAGCTAAACCAAGACGAGTTCGGCCCACTGGTTTCCGGAATACCAGCTAGTAAGATCTTTCTGGAAATTTAGCTTTTCTTGCGATTGAACACAAGCGTCAATGCGCTTCAAAGATTGTTCTATACCATCATCAAATATGGTCAAACGAATGGAAAACTGAAACCCGCCAGAATGAATTTGACTGAATACTTGGATTTGGCAACTTAAAATTCGAAGCGATAGCTCAAGCACATAATGTTGAGATCCAAGGTATTCGTTTCCACATGGGCTTGCCTGCTTATCAAATTGAAGGTATGGTATTTTAAACTACACAATAATTGATTACCTATGCGAGTGTCCGACGTAATATTGGCCATTCCAGAGATATTACGGCCGTGTCAGTTTTGCATCTTGTGGTTTGACCCTTTCCATGATCTACCAATTCCAACATCGCTTTGGCTGGCTGGAAACCCATACTTACTAGTGGTACCGCAAAGAATTTGTCTTTAAATAATCTATAAGCCAGGAGTTGCTAAAGTACATTTATTTTACCCGCGGTAATTGCACCAGCACAGAGATCGCAGAACGTAAATACAAAGCGTGATAAGGAACCAGGTAATTCAAATTGCATTGCGGCTACATCCAAAACAAGGTTGAACTAAAATCAAAAGGACAAATTCTTATGGTACTCTCAGCTGAATAATAAGAAACCGCATTCGATAATCCCAATAAAGAATAACCGGGAAGAAACTCGAGTGCGCGTCCAAGCCAGAATGTAGAAACTCTAATTTTCAGTTGGCCATGTCCGAATACAATGCCAATAGGTTCAGATGATCATTGGACACTTGATCTAAACTTGAGCAACTGCTGGCGGCGTCAAAAAGTAATCAATGAGTATACTTGAGATGGGTACTAGATCTGTCAACATGACGCCAAGATCAATTTAATTAAGCTAGTTAATTGCTGATTGCTCAGATCATTTCACCTCAAAGTGTCGCGAGATAAATGATTTCACCCCCGTCAGAAAGAACACGCGATATTCAGGTGACATCGAGTCCCCTCTTGCTCCTAAAAGCCTCGCCTTAAAACTTAAACTTTTTCAAACAGGACGGTTAGTTTCTGGACAAAAACAAGCCTTAACCAAGAACAAGGAAGAATTAAACCAATTGCAAAAAATGATGCCAGGCGTACCACCACCATTACCGTTCCAGGTACGCTAGATCTGGATTAATCTTAGGACGAGATCACAACGATATTCGTTGTAGGTTTCCCTGATGACATGAATGAACGAGAGTTCCAAAATATGTTTACATTCTGTCCAGGATTTGAAGCTGCAGCTCTTAAAATCCCAACAGAGAATGAAGAGACTCAGCCAGCCAAAAAGCAAATTGTAGCTATAATTAATCTAGATTGGATTTGCTAAATTCAGATCTATTGAAGAAGCAATTAGAGCAAGAGATATCCTGAGCGGACGTAAGGTTGATTCCGAAAAAGGATGCGTCTTGAAAGCGGAAATGGCAAAAAAGAACCTGCATACAAAGAGAGGACTGTCAAACAACGTAGACGCTGCGAAAGCAACTTATATAAACGGACAAGGAATCCGTCGACGATCTGCACCAGAAACAATGCACATAGAAACCAATTTTTACAGAGGAATGTCTGGAGACTATTCTCACTCGTACGACCCAGCAATGTCCTTTGGAAACGATTATTACAACGCCTCCTATCCTCATCTGGACAACGCATCAAACTATTCTGACATTTTTGATCCATTTGGCCCTTCAAACCCTATAGAAATGGAAATGAACAACGATTACTATGGAGATAATTGTCTTTCACCAACAGAAGAAACAGATCCAAAAATGTCTCTGTTTGGATCTGCGAAAAGCTCTAGAGGATTCAGCTCAGTTCTATATAACAGTGATGCGCTACTGTCAAAAAGCCTCAGCTCAATGGGGATAAACGATTTCCATGCGCCAGAAGCCTTCAGCAAGAGTGTATCATATTCGTACTCGCCATTTTTGCATCCTGGTGCTGATCAGAACCCGCCATGTAACACACTTTACGTTGGGAACTTGCCAAATGAAAACTGCGAAGAAGAATTGCGGCAGCTATTCCAATGTTGCGCAGGATACAAAAGACTAAGTTACAAATCCAGAGTTAACGGCCCAATGTGCTTTGTAGAAGTAATGCTATTTTAACCAAGTTTGATAATGTCCACTACGCTACGCAAGCGCTATTTCAGCTATCTGGAAACCACCTCTCAAATTCTACAAAAGGAGGAATTAGACTGTCTTACTCCAAGAATCCACTTGGTGTAAGACCTACAACTTCCCCCAATACTCTTACCTCTTATAATCCTATTAATGAATCCCCTGAAGCTGCCGTAGAGCACACGCAATAATCGTATTTAATCTCTAACGCAGATTTTTGCACTGTATAGTCCCATTGCTACATCCCATCATCGTTAATTCTACTAATTTTCTTTTTTAAATAAAAAAAAGTATTTTTATATATTTATTAATCTCGTCTTCTGATCAATGCGTTTTTTGGGTCAACCCATTTGTCGCTGGTAATGTATTTCCAAGGCTTCGAGCTCCAAACTGGATGGATAGGATAAACCGGCTTTGTATCTTTAACCTGCACAAACAAGTCCTTCTTGAATCTCTTTAGCAGTCCATCAATATCAGTCTTTGGTTGAATTTTTTCGATTTTGATTTTCAAGTGAGAGTGTGGACGGTGCATTACTCCATGTCTACCTCTTCCCATGATCTTCATACGCTTCAAATAAGCGCCTTTGCCGACCCATGCTTGTTTAATATAGTAATCTTTTTTCTCTTGGCTATAATTATGGTTGAGGACGTGTCCTACCCTCTTGATCATTTGTGCGACATTTAAACCCCTCTTTTTCAAAACATTTCGCATTTGTATTTCTGCTTCTTCCAAAGACATATTTCTGATTAATCGGGCCAAGTGATTTAGTTTTTGTGGTGAAGTGCGCATGTTCCCTGTTGTGAAAATTGGAATCGGTTTGGAGGATTTTAGCGGCTTGGCCTCTTTAATTGCTGCGTCGAATAACGACGAAGTACCTGTACTGTTGAACCTTATTGGTATTCTGAAATATTTGGACAACATTCTGATTTGTGGAAAAAAAATTTTAATCTATTCAAATGTTTACTGGTGGTGGGCTAAAGTTGAAGGGAGATAAAGTCAAAAAGTAATTCAGATTAATGTAGGAAAAAGAAGGACAAAGCGAAAGAAAAAGAGGTACAGATTGAAAGTGAACCGTATGTGCCTTACAAGACTGCAACCGAGCTGAAACATGAAAAGATCAAGAAGATGCGATTAGAAGACAAGATTGAGAAGGCTGCAGAAAAGAGCCATAAAGAACGAGTAGCAGATTTCAACAAGTACTTGTCTTCGCTTTCAGAACACCATGATATCCCCAGAGTCGGTCCTGGATAATACTGTGCATGAAACAATAAATATAATTGTAATCCTGTACTATATTTCAGCACTAATTCCAATTTCAAAGATAATGGTCAATGATAAATTAATATTATAGTAGCAAATTACTTGCCGGGAGATCCTACAAACCTGGCGACATCAGCGGAGACAAAAACACATCTGGAGAGAGTAATGCATTGGTATATATAGTGTACTTTTGAAGTTCGATTTTTAGAGCATGGTGTTTCCGGCTCCAGTTGGAAAATACCAATTGAGACGTTGAATGGCTATCACCAAACTACTATTAGTGCTAATTACCAGCTGCTTTAAAGGCTGGTGGAGTGCTTCATGATCATAGATGTCCTGTCGTATCAAATCAAGTTGTTTAATCATGCTATCCAGCTGTTGCGCCTAGCTTTAGTAAATATTACTTGCTCTTTGATAGAGATTAGCCGCACTGATATATTCTGTTCCGTCCATTTCGCAAATTTTTTCTTTGCTCCAGATTTATTTGGCGAAATAGATCCAGCATCGCTAAGCATACTCCTTGAGCTGGTATGTTTTGTTAGTATCGATGTCATGTTTGCAGAGAGATTTCTACCGTGCTCAAACGATCCTTTTTCTTCTATTGGCTTGTATTCTTCGATATAGTCTGGTGGAGATACGACGATTAGTCCTGCTTTAATATCTGCTTCTAATTGCGACCAGCCATAGTCTGTATTCCCCAGTCCTCCCCCCAATGGCTCTTTACTCTTCCTTGCGGCCCAGTAATTTATGGTATTTATCCAAGCTTCGCAAGAATATTTCGATGGCGCTTCAAAAAGAAACACATTGTTGTCTGCAAAGTGAACTGAAAAGCAATATGGCCTGGCGGCTCCATATTCATGTGTTGCAGCGAATGAATGTATCAATGACTGTAGATTTGGTTCTCCATTTGCGATTTTATATTCAACATCGTGAGAAGAAAAAATTGGATGGTTGGGGGAAGGGACACTCTCATCAAATGTATTGTACGGTTCCCCGATATTCAACGGTGAATCTGCCGGCCTGCTAGCACTTTCGGGCAAAATAAACTCTTTGGGAGTACAAATCGGTGCTTCTGATTCTTCTCCAAACGCGAGCTGTGGGTTCAGTTCCATATCCAAATACTCTTTATCTATCGTATGCATATGATTTAGTCTGTACATATGCAGTTCTACCCCTTCTGTTTTATGTAATTTAATAACACACCAATATTTACACCACTTTCTGTTCCTAGCTCTTTCGAAATGCGACTCTAGCAAATGTTTTCGAATCAGCACGCCTTCCAGCAATACTTTTTGCTGGGTATTCCCTTTTCCCAGGATATTAGAGTGGGACTTTCCCATTCCTTTCTTTGATTGATTTCTCTCGAGTGTATTACCCAGCGCAGAAGAAAGTGATGTTGACACACTCCAAGAGGAGTTGGAACGGACGATTTCACCGCTTTTCTCATCTTCCGAAATTCTGGTTTTAATCATTGGCGGCATTGAAGTATTTCTGACAATTGGATTTTCTTTGACTGAGTTGTATATATCCTAGGATTAAAATAGTATACTTTAAGCAGATTTTCCAGTTCCTTTTTCCATTTTTTGAATGATTCTGGATTGAAAGATACCTCGCTCTTTATCTCTTCGTCTTTTTCAATCATGTCCAGTATTAAATCCGAGGTGTTTTTAAGGAACGTTTTTGAAGTCATTTTCTTGTGGTTTTTGGAGGATACGTTGACGGTATTCAAGTCTGTATTCAAAAGGACTGCCGAAAAAAGCGTGCCATATACAATATCTGCTGTGAGACTCTAGTTACCTATACTGCGGTACACTTGATGAAATTCCGGATTGCATTTCCAGTATCGTTTTGACACTTGGTACAGAATCCTATCTATCGCTTGAGTTTCTCCATTCAAATCCAGGTGTTCACATAGTTTTCTTGTTAGCAGTATTGTACCTAAAAGCGCTGTCAATCGTAACCCCATTGAAATCAAAGCATTTCATATAACCAATAAGTACAGAGTTATTATAATCACCACTTGAATCAGTAAAAGATACCCTTTCCCTATTATTCCCGATACTTTGTCCATTTCAAAGTTTTCCGCGGTACCGTGATACAAGCTTTCTCCATAAGATATCGCAGCAGGGTTGCATCCTTCATCCACCAAATCGGGAAGAGGTTTATTCATATCTCCAGAATCTTCAACTTTTAATCCTTCCAGAACAGAGTAAATCGCGCCAGTTTCAATCGGTTTCTCTTTTTTTATTTGGGGTAGTGCTATCGTCTTCATTGCCAATATTGTTTCTTTTGCACTCTCCTTTGACTGTGGGATTTTGAATGTTGAAGTATTTCTGCGGGGTATGGATACTAATCCAGTATCCTTATCTGTATTCTCTTCTTTATGCTGCCGTATAATCGAAGCAATCCTCTCTACTCGCTCGCTTTTACGGTTTATATCTTTTTGAAAATCTGGAACGCTCGAGCGGGAGTCAAGACTGTTTCCAGATGCTTGAGTTGCCTGCTTTCCTGCCACATCCATTATATTTTTCTCTGAGTTGCTATCATGTATATCTGTATCGGTGTGTCTTCTTGTTAATGCATAATTTGTATTATCCTCGTTTGCGAAATTTGGGCGTAATGGCTTGGTTGGAGATTGCATTTGGCGAGTCAAGTTTACACTCTCGTAAATTTGAACAGATTCGCAGTTGAAATATAATGCTGCAATTCCATTAAGATTTAATATATTAGACAACATTGCTGGGGTTTCTATACCGAGACAAACATCAATCTTTCCTTGATAATATCGCAGAGATATGAATTTCTTAATATTGGAGAGGATATTGCTCAGCATGTTAAACATTCACACCACAAAGAAATTGCGGAAAACTCATCAGCCAAAACAGTATCCATTAATTCATTGCGATTTTCTGCTACTCCAAGTTCATCTGCTCTCAATACTTTGCAAAGTATTGAGAGTAATTCACGACGGCAATCAAAGACGTTATATTTCGCGTGGAACTAGGGAAGCTGTTATCAACGTGTTTTTGATTTGAGATCGCAAGGAAAATCAAGTAAAAACTGGTCCACAACCGGTATTCTAACACTTGTTTAAGTAGCTTGTCTCTTTTGTTCTGGACCAAGTGAACAGTTGGACGAATAATTCAGCAAAGGTTTCTCACCACTGACAAATCGTACAAGTACAGCGATTGCATTTCCAAAGGTGAGGAATGCAAAGCATAAACTAACAATTGATTGCAAGGGGCAAAAAGTTACCAAAGAAATTTCCTTTCAGTGCAGAATCTTTATTACGTAAAATATCGATCAATGGTCTACAGTTAGAATCTATTACCGCATTAGAATCTACAGGTTCTTCACCCAACAAGGAGTGTCCACTCCCCTGCCCGACTGTTTTCATCTGGTTCATCTTCTTAATCAAGCCATCTGTATCAAACAAATCCTTCAGTCGATCATGCTGCAATGGTACGTTTGCTTCCCTGTCTTGGACTGGGCAGGGACCAAAGACATTGAAATATCTTTCTAGGGATGGGCTGATTTCCAAAATAGAGGCGAGATTACCCGCACGATAACAATAGTTTGGTGCTGACCAAACAGTTGACAACATGTCATCAAATAAAATCTAGATTAAATCAACCAACTTGGTATCCTTCCATGCATAATTGATGTGCCCTACAAATATGTCCAAGTTGATTCATTTCAAGGAACTTTCTAGTTACTTCTTTTCCAAAAACGTAGCCAGCACCTCTTGGCGACACTGCAAAGTGCCCGTTTGTTTCCAATAATTCGGCTGGCACCGGATCTGACCATACTAAGTCTGCCATTGGTCCTTCATGTGGAATTTCTTTAAACCGATCTTGATGTTAGTGCAGCGTACCTATAACTTTTATCTGATCAACAGTGTGAATAGAAGGACTAAGCCCCCCATGGATGGCTATTATTGTATCGTCTATAACTACCGCCAGCACAAGGTAATCAAATAATTCTGTAAAATAGTTCCACACTGGTTAGAGTTGTTCTACCTTGTGGATCGCCATATTTCCTCATGCATTCAGTATAAAACCCATATGTGGTTGTAACTGCTCTCGACTCATGATTTCCTCTAACTAGTGTAATTCTTGACGGATATCGAAGCTTCAAGCAAGTAAGGAGGGTAATAACTTCAATTGAGTGATGTCCTCTATCTACATAATCTCCGAGAAATACATAATTGGTATTTGGTGCATATCCGCCGATCCTAAATATTTCCAGTAGATCAAAAAACTGTCTTTTATCAGCAATATTTACCCATGTACGTCTCCGACTACTGTGCAAGGTGATTTTACGGAGCGAACATTACTCTCCTGGACCAACAACTCTTTTACTTTTTCGCACAGCTCCTTTATAACCGGTGCAGGTATCAGTTGCTTATTGTAGCATTGAGATATAATTTCATCAACATCAATTGCCATTTCACTGAAAAAGAAAGTTCAAATCTTAATGTCCCACAGAAAAGCTGGTGTGCGGGGATTGCAACAGCAACGTAGGACTAGGGAGCAATTTCAGAAGGCAGGAGAAGAAATAGCAGTCCAGCAACTTGAACAGGTAATTGAATGTAATACAGATGAAAATTGCGCTGGAAGCATTAAAGAACAATTTGGAAATATTTGCTCAGAAGCATTCAAATGAAATTAAAAAGGATCCAGTATTCCGAACGCAGTTTCAAAATATGTGTGCACAAGTTGGAGTAGATCCGCTGGTATCCAACAAGAGTTTCTGGACCGAAATGCTCGGGTTTGGAGATTTTTACTACCAACTATCTGTACAGATTGCTCAAGTGTGTATTGTGACGAGAGAACAGAATGGAGGATTGATTGAGGTTGGAGAGCTTATTAAGCAAGTTGAAAAAATGAGGGGAAAGAATTCTCTGACAATAAGCGAGTACATTTTGCTAATAGGAGAGATGATGTACTGCAGAGTTTAAAGTGCCTAAAACCATTGGGAGATGGGTTCTCTGTTATGAAAATGGGCAACAGGACTTTGATCAGATCAGTACCTGATGGTATTTCTTATTAATTCAGAACTCAATAATGATAATATATTGGTGCTAGGGATTGCGGAAAATAATGGATACGCGGATGTAGATATGCTGGTAAATGAATTGCGATGGACGGTAGATCGCGCTGAAAATAACTTGAACACACTGGTAAATGAAGGAATATGCTGGGTTGACGAACAATCAACTCCGCGCTCTTATTGGATATCTGGACTGTATTTCTAATAAAGAAAATATATTCAAAGTAAAAGCAATGGTAAAACCAATCCCAACATATAGCCAAGTGTTAGAGCGCTGCTCTTGTTAAATCCAGAAGGACAGATATTATTCAAGCTGCCTACAAATGATGTGACCTGGGTGCTGACACCTGAATCCAGATCTTGCAAAGCTCCAAGAGCGTTAATTTGCATTCCGATACAGGGAATACAGACATAATTCGGATTCTTTTCTGCAAAAGCAATGATTTGAGGGCCGACATTGGGTGCGTCAATATTTATCCCGTTCTTTTGCAAAATGGAAATTTCATTGTTTAGGCAGTAAGCTCCAGTAGAATCCTTTACACAAGCGACAGAGTTAAATATTTCAATCCTAGATTAGCAACGCAATACCATGAGTATGCTGCCTGTGCGCTCGTTGATGGTGCATACACTATTTGCGTTCCGCAGGCTGGTATAACGTACTGCTTGAAATTCGCAAGTGCGGCAGAGCACGCTGAAGAGCATATGATATTGTTGTTGTTTAATAGTGTCGAAAGTTGCGAAATTGAGGAAGTTTGGCTGTTGAAACAGGATTTTTCAAATGCTGTTGAATATTTCGTAAAAGCACTTTGACAGGTTGGGGTGAGAGAACCTGAGCTGCTCCCAGTTGCGCGTTTGATAGCAGCGATTGCCAAGCCAAATAATAGTGCAATGGTCACCATGTAAGCCGGATCAAATTGTAGTTTTTTAATATATATTCCTGTCTGTGCGCGCTTAATATTAAAAATCATTATCCAAATTAATCATCTTTATTAAATTCATCAAACTTGATAGCTTGAGTGAATTGCCGATTCACGTTTACTTGCTCCACGATGGATGGACTATCAGAGGCTTGTTGCAGACAGTTGCCACTCCTATGATCCATTTAATTGAACAATAATAATTTCAATTAATGATTTTTATTTACGCTTTCTTGAATTTAGGATAGCTTCAACTATTTCCCTTGGCCCTGGCCTCACCGTGTAATCTGGGCTCTCGCTGGCATATATCAGAATCCCAGTGCTTTTCTGTATGACAAATGTTGCCGGAGTGCTCAAGATTAGTGAATCCCCGTATGCCTGTTTCCAATTCATTCCAACAAGTTCTTCCAGTGCTTTTACATCGGAATCTCGGAATTCAAAATCGAGCCCATAAAGCTTTGCGATTTTAAAATTGATATCATGCGCTACTATGTAATTGATTTTGAATTCACTAGCGAAATTTTTTAGTTTTTGCGACGACTCGCTTGAAACAGCAATAATTTCGATATCGTTGTCTGTGAATATGTCGACTACTTTGTGCAACGATTTCAAATAATTCGAGCAATACGCACACCAGGTTCCTCTAAAGAAAACTAGCACTATTGTTTTCGTTTTTACCAACTTGTCAAGGTCAATATTTTCATTTGCGATTGTAACAACTTTAAACATAGGAGCAACTTCTCCCACTTTGTATTTCCTTTTTTCTGCCAATGCCGCTGCAGCTTTTGCTTTTGATTGTTCAATGGTATTTAAACTTTCTTCATCGCTTGGACTTCCAATGACAATATGCGAGAACCCTAGCGAAATTGATTTGAACGCGAGTTTTAGATCAGACTCGATCGCTTGCAGTTCTATCATTAATTGGTATTTACTTTTATCTATAGCAGGTATTCCTATAAGGGTCGACTGGCGAAGGGGGATAAAATTGCTGATAGCCGATTCCTTTGCTTTAGATTTAGCCAGCACATCCAGCATTTCTTTTGGCCCTGGAAGTTTTCCGTAATCAGCATTTATTTGAGCAAACAGAATTCTTCCGGTTTTCTTTTGGACCATGAAGGACGCATTTACAGAGTTTGCTTTCGCGGATCCATATCTGTCTTGCCAGTTTATCCCAATCAAATCTTCAAGCGCTCTTTTTTCATCGTCCGTGTAATCGTGAGATATTCCAAACAATTTGGATATTTCAAATGCCGAGTCATGGACGACTTTAAATGGTATTTTTTGTTTTTCTACCTCCTCTTCGAATTTTTCTTTCTTTTCACTTGTTAGAGCAATTATTTCAATATCATCACTTTCGTCAAACACATTCAGCGCTTTCTGAAACGAGTTTAGTTGAACCATCGAATATTGACAGAACGTTCCACGAAAGAATAAGAGAACCAGATTCTTGTTCTGATTTAAGGATGCAATGTTAATCTTTTGTGAGTTGTAGTTGAAACTAAACGGAGGGAGAAAATCTCCTACACATACCGACTTGTGACTGTCAATATTCTTTTCGATCCTTTTGTTTGCACTCACGATAACTTCGTTGCTTTTCTTTTTCGAATTGTCGTTTGAAATGAGTATTCGGTATTTTTCCAGCACTGCAGTCAACAAATATTTATGATCTCTGTCAATTTCAATCATGGCTATTTTAAAAAGTAAATACATGCGTCTTTTGTAGTAAGTCCAAGTTTCGATAAACTGAGGTTTGATGCGCCTCTGTTCCTTTTTGTCAGGCCAGGAGTCGTAACGGATATTTTCTTTGAGTTTACGACGTCTAGCAATTCTTTTGGCCCGGGGATCTTGGCTGGATCAAAAAACCTACAAAATACTATTCGGAAGGTTTTCTTCTGGATTACATATAAGGCTGGTATTGTCGTGATATTGGAATTGTGATAGTATCTGTACCAATCAATATTATAAATCTCATTAATGGTTTCGATTTCAGAGCTATTCCATTCATATTTTAATCCATACTGGTTGATTATCTGATTTGAACTGTCGCTAACTACTTTGATTGTTAAATTATTGTCTTCCACCATTGTCTGCAACGACGCATGGTTCTCGTTGCAAACTACAACCACCTCAATGTCATCGTTTCCTGATATTTCAATCATTTTGTTTATCGATTTTAGTTGCAAAAGTGTGAATGGAGCCCATGAACCAAAGATGAAAATCAGAATAACATATTTGCTTTGCAGTACCTGTTCTATATCAACAAATTCATCGTCTACGGTGGTAGACACGAAAAATGCAGCTTGATCTCCAAGATTTGGCACTCTATTGTTGTGCATAGCGTTTTTCATAAAAGTTTTCATATTTCCTATCATTTGGTTATAATTTGGATATTTTATCAGCGTTTTGTTGAACTGATCGGATAAATTCGCAACTTTCTGTCTAAAATCACTCTCGATCATCTGGATATCTAGGTTAGACTCCGCCATACCAACATCGAAATTCAGCAAACTTGAAAAACTATCATCCCGTTTGAGTGAAGAAATGCTCGGCGAAATCCTTCCTGCGAAATTTTCGTCTTTCTGTGAATTTTTCGACTTCCAAATAGCCTCAATAATGTCTTTCGGCCCTGCTAGCTTGGAATAATCAGGGTTAATATCTGCAAAAATAATTTTGCAAGTTTTCTTTTGCACCACGAATGCAGCTGGTACTGCTAAAGAGCAACTTTCACCGTACGAGTCTTGCCAATTCATACCAAGGATTTCTTCTAACGCTTTGATCTCTTCCGGCTTCCAAGAATACTCTAATCCAAACATTTTTGTTACTTCATATTCCTCATCGGAACATAATTTAAACTTTAGTTTTTGTTCGATCGTCAGTGCCTGCAACTTTTCTTTTGTTTCGCCAGAGATTGCGACGATCTCAACGTCTCCTTCATTAAGGATATCCAGCGCTTTCTGTATGGATTTCAAATGCGTCTGTAATGAATAATATTTACCATTGAGAATTGGCACCATGCTCCTCTAAAGAATAAGAGGATTATGTATTTTTTCGCAGAGAGTTTCCACACATCGACAAATTCGCCGTCAACAGAATCTATCTTTATATTTGGCACTATTTCTCCAACATTCACCGTCCTCTTCTCTAGTTGCTGTGCTGCTCGTTCATCTGCCCTCTTAAGTAGTTCCGCCTGATCCTTTCTTGTGACAAGGTTCTTTAGCCCTTCCAACACTGATATCATTCCACTTTTCTGCTCCATATCAATAATTTTAATGTCTGAGTTAGTTACAATATACTCGATGCGCTGGTTTCAGAATTTGTGAAATTGGTCACTAAAATCAATAACAACTTACTGCTCTCAACAGAACTGCTTCGACTGATACCCTTCAAGTTTTGGCCTGGCACTAGTTTCTGTTGTGTGGTTTTAGAAGCAGAAATTGCGCTCATTATTTCCATTGGCCCTGCCCATTTTGTATAATCTGCGCTAACTTCTGCAAATATTAATTTCTGGGTTTTTTTCTGAATGACAAAGGACGCTGGCAAAGACAACATGCATGATTTTCCATATGTATCTTTCCAATCTAATCCCACTAGGTCTTCTAAAGCTTTTATTTCCTCTTCTTTCCACTCATAATTTAATCCGTACTGCTTCGTGATTTGGTAATCCCCATCGCAAATAATACTAAATTTGAAATTTTGCAGTTCTGTCATTTCATTCAACTTTTCACTTTTTTCTCCAGAAACTGCAATAATTTGCACGTCATCATTGTCCAAAATTTCCATGGCTTTCTGGACTGAGCGCAGATGGGCAGTAGAAAATGGACACCATCCTCCGCGAAAGAAGATCAATATTACATATTTTGAAGCTACAACGCTTTCCAAGTCAATCATCTGGTTTCTAATCGTTTTCGCCTTGAACATTGGTACAGAATCACCAACGGTAAAGTGCGTTGATTCGTCGATTTTCTTTGCTGCCCCCTCATTCACACTTTTGTAAATTTCAGTGCTTTCCGATCTGGCAGAGCCTGCAGACAAATTTTGTCTGAAGGAATCCAAAATCGCTTTAATTGTGGTTTTCTGTTCATTTTCAACATTTTGCAAGTCTCTCATTTGCTTTTCATTCACCGTAGGGATAAATGCACACTGTTTGGTTGCAGTCTTATTGGCAGTAACTAATGCGTCAATTACTTCTTTTGGGCCAGCAGTTCGTGCAAAGTCTGAAGTCACATCCACAAAGACAACTTTTGCAGAATACTTTTGCACAACATAAGTGGCAGGAGCTGCTAAGGTAGTCCCAGTTCCATAAATTTGCTCCCAATTTTTCCCTAGAAGGTCTTCCATGGCAGCCATATCATCAGGTTTCCAGTTAATTGTTAATCCATACAATTTCGCAATATTATTGTCGGCATCAGAACATATTTTGTTTTTCAACTTTGCATCCTCCACCTGCTCTAAAAGATTTTCAATTTTTTCACTGGATATTGCTACCAACTCCACATCCTTGTCATTAAACATGGAAACTGCTTTCAAAACAGATCGCAAGTGATTTGCAAAAAAAGAGTTCCACGACCCTCTGTAGAATATTAATACCAAATTTTTCGTAAGCAGCACTTTTTGAATGTCTATTGGCGCAGAATTCAGGTTTTGTGTTGCAAACAAAGGGGTTTGGTCGTCAACATTAACTTTGAGCTTTTGATCGTTGCCAACTAAACTTGTTTGGCTACTTTTTGATTCAGTATCTAAATTACAATATAATTACCATTTGCAGCAGTGCTGGCGGTTTTGGTGTGCAGCTTTGTCAACAGGTTAGACGCTTTGTGTTTCATGACACCGCCAGGACTGACAGCCGGTGATAATGAATTTACAATCGCGTGTATCAATTCTCCGGTGCCCTGCATCATTGTATCCAGATCAACAAAATTGCAGTAAATGTACTGTTTCGTCTTTTTCTGGATAACAAATACAGACATGTAAATATTGTTGGATAGTGATATTTTGTATTGGGTAGCGATCTTATTCTTCTCGTCAGACGCAATTTTAAATTTACCGCATTCCTCTTTTGACACGTCAAACAATTCATCGCTGTCAATGGAGGAAATAATAAGTATTTCTGGCTCGTCATCGTTAAAAATAGACAGTGATTTATGAAGGGATTTTAGAAAATTCTTAAAATCAGTTCTCCATGCTCCAAAATTGAATATTAAGATTGCATTTTTGCGCTCGATTACTGAATCCAGATCAAACTTTTGATTAGAGGTACATATGATGTCAAAAGATGGAGCCAGCTCTGTTAATTTGTCTGTGATATCTGTGTTGATTGAGTTTTCCTTTGTCATCGACATTCCTTTTCGAAGTCCAGGCGAGCCATCCTTCCTGTATTCCTCTCCTAATATTAGTGGCAGCTCACCTCTGTTGAATAGAGATGATATGGATTTATTCCTTCCCATGTCTCCTTACAAAATAAAAAAGGATTGAAAGAACAATGGTGAGGTGACAATCGAGGTAAATTCGAGCTTTATTAGATTGCGAATCCAAAGATAAACGGCAACGTCAAGCCTAAAGTACCAAGGATTTGCATTGCGTTGCTCTTTTGGACGTTACTTCCAGCAGTATCGCTAAAGGTTCCATTGCAAGTTTTTTGTAATAGAGTGTTGACGGAACCAATTATTCCTTGGGTAGTGGAGTCCAGCCCAGTAATCCCTGTAAGAGCTTTCAATTCGTTACCAACACAGCTGCTGCAAATGATTTTTGCATTGGAGGAATTGCTTGCAAATGAAAGCAAATCAGTAGCAATTGATGGTGAAGTAAAGTTTAATCCGGCTGCAGATACCTGTTGGAGCTGATTAACGATACAGTAAGTCCCGTCAGATGCTTTGATACATCCCAGCCCTGCGACAATTTGCAGTTCTGAGATGGCTTGAGCAGCAGTCTGGCCACTAGTATCTCCACTGAAAATGGCACTAGAACCACATTGGGTTACAACGTTTGATTGGAAACTTGAGATTGCTGAAGTACAACCACTTCCACACAGCGAATTTAATGCTGTAGGAACAGCAGCAAGAACAGATTGAATATCTAAAAGAGCAGCAGGAGACATGTTATTTCCAAAGCAAGATGTGATTACTGCTGGACCATATTGACTGAGAGGTGTTTGACACGCTGGCGGTAAGTTGGAATTGAAGACACTTTGGGATGACGATTGTGCGCTAACCAATACTAACGATGCTGCGACGGCGATAATTTTCATTTACTTGGGAATCAGTGTTCTCTCCTTTTATAGCTCGCGGCGTCTAATTTGAACTTGGAACAATGCTGGACTGAATGAGGCTTTCGATTAGCCCAACAAGTGGTGGATACAAGCGAGTCTTTATTTAATCAAATTATAGTACAGAAATCTTTTTCTTTGAATTCGAATACAACTGGCTGGGTGATGATTCAATCGCGTACACCAGCCAGCATTGCTACCATTTCTTTCGCCTTGGCTACATTTACAGTCGGCACAATTTTAAGGATATCTAGTTGGCCAATAAACTCCTTCAATTCAGAGTATGATGAATGTTCGGAATACGGGATTGGCAGCAGATCAATATTCGGTGAAATCTTTTTAATTTGGAGGGAATGGATACTGAAATCTTTCTTTTTGGAAAAAGTCCATCCTGTAGGTCGTATAGCTAGAATGTTGGTGTATTTCTTGTTTTTCTCCAGTAAAGCTTCCAAGTTCTTTTTGTCCAAGCTCATCATTGACGTTACATGTACATCAGACTTGCTTGGGTCTGTAGTTAGGTTTTCCAAAAGATAATCATCCTTTTGACATTTGTATATGGCGAGTTTCCGGGCATCTACATAGATTTTGGAATTGATGGCTTTTGATACGGTTTTGATTACCTTTTCTTTGCCAATCAAGTATGTCCCAACTACAAATAAGCATTTTGACTTTCTAGGCATTTTTGGTTTGAAATAATTTAAAATTGAATTCCTAGCGACAATGGATTGAATTGTTGCTTGCGAATTCACTTTTTTAACAATATCAGTCAGCATATCCAATACATCCGATTGGGAGGGGAATACATATGTGGGATTGCAATAGGTGGTGTCCAAATAGCATGCATCAATCCTTGTTTTTAATTCCGTTCTATTCCACATAGCCGGGCAAGCTCTGAAATCTCCTGTATGCAGAATCCTTTTAATAGTGCTTTCAACATTAATTTCAAAAAGGAATATCGCAGCTCCAGGACAGCTACCATTAATAATTGTTTACTGATTTGCGTCAAACAGCGTAACATGGTGGCCTTCAACTTCTATTCGTTTATTTAATGGCAAGACTGTTATTAAATCTGGTCGAACTTTGAGTTGCATTTTGACAAGTTCTGCGGTGACTTCTGAACAATAAATCTTTCCTTCAAATTTTAAAGTTAGTCCTCCATAATGATCTGAATGGAAATGCGATAGAAAATAGATTGAGCAGTTCTCTATAACCCCATAGTTGAAGGCGTCCATCGTGAAATTCGTATCGGGAATATGTTTGTACCACGGACACTTGTACTGCCTCTTTGGTTTGCCTTTCTTTGTTCCAACGACTGCCTTTTCCGTAGTTTCATTACCTTGTTTATTCTCAACATCCTCATCCCATAGTTCGACTGTTGCTTCTAATTCTTGTTCGATCATCTCCTCCATTTCCTGCTCCACTAAAGTGTGTGCGGTACTATCATCTTCAATGGCTATTAAATCATCGGGAACCAAGTCCTCTTTCCTGCTCAAACATTCATCAACATGAACTTCAAATTCAATAAATGATCCAATAAAATCGAATGCACATACTGGGCAAATGTTGCTCCTCTTTAGTTTTTTGTTGAAACGAGATTGGAATGTTCGCTTCATGATTCGGACAAAAAATTCTTGCTGAGCGAGGCAACACTTTCAGAGTTAGTCTATTCAACACCGAAATATAAACCCTTTCCAAATTATTTGTTGTGGCACAGTTCACCTTGAAATCATCAAATATGCTACTTACTAGCGCTTCAAGATTACAGCTGCACAATTGGATTGCTTAGGAGTCCTTTTGACTCATTCTATTCAAAGTAGTTGATTGTTTTTGCTGTGGTAGAATCCACCTACATCTGTGTGTTACAACTATTCCTAGTCAAAGTACCCCAAATATTTCTGTTGTAAAGAGCTCAGAATTGATGGTGCATCTCATCAGCTGATAGCATACGGATCTGCTCCCCTTGTGACGACCGTCTTCGCCAGGGAAACGGACATCATGAGAACAAAAGGAAAACATAAAAGGGCAGGGGACAATATTCTGTATGCTTCCTATAACGCTACTACTCGGTGCAGCTGTCTCTCAGTATACAATCAATGATAAATCCGTCGGGGCTACTCTCTTTTTGTGGAGATTCAAAGATATCGCTGACGAGTGTGTGAATTTCTTGGCCCCCAATGGTTATTCCTTCGTAATGACTGCTCCAGTGGTTGAACACATCAATTCTATTGCTACTGGAGCACCTTTTGGCTGGTTCTTGAACTACCAGGTACTGGGATACAATGTTGGCAATAGAATGGGTACGCTAGAAGACTTTAAGAACATGACTGCTGTTTGTACCAGTGTTGGTGTTGATGTGATTGTTGACGTTGTATTGAATCACAACACTGGTGTTGGCGGTGGTTCTTCATCTGGGTTTGGATACACCAACTCACAGGCTTGGACTGCAAAGGCACTCAGCGAATCCTATCCAGACCCTGGGTTTACTTCAGAGCACTATCATGACAGTGTCTGCAATGCCAATATCGACTGGACCAATCAATGGAGTATTTACAATTGTAGATTGGCAACTCTCGTTGACTTGGCGACTGAACATCCGTATGTTCGGCAAAAACACACTGAACACTTGAATTACCTTTTATCGTTGGGGGTTGCTGGCTTTAGAGCAGGTAATTTTACATTAAATCAGATGCAACCAAAAGTATCCCGCTTGACGATTTCAAAGCGTTCACATCTGGCGTCAACAAGAATTATAGAGGCGAAAACGCATTCTTTGTACATGAAATAATGTATTCATTCCCAGATGGAACGTACAAGAACTATCAATCCACTGGAAAGATTTTGAATTTTGATTATAGTCAAGCTGTTGGAAAGGCATTTAGAAACCTTGGCTCTTCTACCGACCAGTTGGCTACTCAGATTTCCAATTTGCAATTGAACTCTCAGCTGTCAGTTACATTCATTGAGAATCACGATACCGAACGAAACAATGACGGCAATAGCAACTATGCTTTGCATAGAATTAACAATGCATGGTGGTACAAGCAAGCAGTTGCATTTAACATCTTGTATCCTTTTGGCATTCCCATTGTGCACTCTGGATACAACTTCAAGTACGTTGGAAACAGTCAAGATGAAGTCCCGTTGTCTCCTCCGTCTGACTCCAGTGGTTATGTCCTGCCTCTTTCTCAAACTCTTTCGCAATGGAGTTTGCAACACAGAATGACTGATGTTTATCCGCTTGTCCGGATCAGAAACTATATTGCTTCCAGCTCTGCTCCTCAGATCCAAGTTGCTGCTACTAATCAAATTTATTGGTCTGTACAGGGCAAGGCATTTGTCGCAATTAACTCTGCTCAAGGAACTGCCACAAATCAGCAAATGACCAATACTGTTCAATCTGGCCTGGCACCAGGAAAGTATTGTAACTTTGTATATGGGTATGCATCCAATGGCAAATGTGTATTGTGGCCCGGAGTGTCATTAACTGCAGAGCAGGTTCTTTACACTGTTGACCAAAACGGAAATGTCCAAATTAACCTTGGAAGTGCAGATCAGTCAAGAGTCTTGGCACTTTACAGTGGTTCAGACGGAGTTATATCTGCTGCTCCACAAGCAACTACTGTTCAACCAGCAACTACTGTTCCACAAGCAACTACAGACGCACCCACTCCTGTTGTAACAGTTACTACAGCTGCCAATCCAAGCCCAACTTCCACTTCTGTTGCAAATATCAACTTTAAAGTGACTCATCAAACGCAATATGGAGATAGTCTGTATGTCGTTGGCACATTCAACAGTTGGAACACTTGCACTGGCGTGGCATGTACTTGGTCCACTGGAAATATCTGGTTGTGCAATATCCAAACTATTGCACCTGGTATTTCAGTACAATGGAAACCAATTGTGTATGGCACTGCCACCAAGACAACTTGCTCCAGTCCACAATGGTATTCAGGCAGCAACCAAGTCTTTACTGCAGTTGCTGGTGCTCAAACTGAAACATTATCTTACTAAACGACTGTTTGTTATTTTGTGATTTTGGTCTTGGACTATTCATAATATTTGGGGATTATTACTCCAGCGAGCAGTCTACATTTAGCCATCCTTGAAATATTCTGTTCGCTTCGGAGGAACACGCATTGAACGGATGGCTGAGGCGCTTATCCCTTGTTCATGTCCCAGAATAGTTCCCAGAACATTCTCGCCATGAGTCTATCATCTGACATCAACTGGATAAAGAAAATAGGTTTGTTTAATACGCTCAATTGTATTTTGTACGGTAAGTGTATTGAAATATATACAGGAATGTTGTGCAAGACAGGAAAGACGCTGAACAGACAGCAGGCGGACAGCCCCTCCACCTCAGTTTAGATTCAACTATAGTGTGATGTATTTACTGAATGCTTTATAAATCCGCTCTCTTTGTTGCTCTCATAACCAAGTTCCCGATCAAAATGTTTAGGCGGAATTCGTGAGACCACATGATGCTCACAAACGTCCGTTTTTAGAACAATTTGTTGAATGATCATAGTAAATGGTTAAACAGTGAAAAACACCAGCAGGATGGTAGGAGTTGGGCAAACAAGGGAATCGACAGCGAGGTAAATTTCTGTAGCAGCAGTCTGGCATTGAGCCGGACTTTTATTGGAATCCCCTTTCCAAAAAGGGTCGGTAGTCTTTTAGACGTGGTCTCATGATGCCCAAGTCATTTGATCAATGGAAAGAAAATATAAAACGGATTCCCTTCCTGTCTGTTGATTAATGATATCTTTAGTCTGCCTTTTGACTTCCGCAGCAAGAGCGCAATACACTGTAAACGACAAGCAAGTTGGTGTGCAGCTATTCCAATGGCCTTTTGCCTCTATCGCCCAAGAGTGTGTCGATTTCTTGGGCCCAAATGGATACTCGTTTGTCCAAACATCTCCAGTCCAAGAACATGCTAGAAGCTCGTTTGACGGTTATGCGAATCCATGGTATTTGATATATCAGCCGCTCGGCTATAAGATTGGAAACAGATTAGGCACAGTGGCAGATTTCAAAAATATGACACATGTCTGTAAAAGTGTTGGCGTAGACATTGTCGTTGATGTTGTGTTGAACCACTTTGCATATATCAATGAAAACGACAATGGCGGTTATGGATCTACTGCTGCGTGGAACTCGCATGCTTTCAACGAAAACTTTCCTGACGCTGGCTACAATTCTACTCATTTTCATGACAAGGAATGTAATGGCCCAATCAATTGGGACGACATCAACTCTATTTACAACTGTCAACTGTCTACCTTGGCCGATCTCGATACAGCAAATGAGTTTGTTCAGCAAAGCGTTTCCAACTTTTTAAACAAATTGTTGGACTATGGAGCCGCTGGTTTCCGACTTGATGCAGCCAAAGAAATGCCTTCAGCAGATATTGCCGGGTTCCTGTCAAAGCTGAAAAAGAATTATAGAGGACTTGAACCGTATGTGACTCAGGAAATCTACAATCCTTTCCCCAACGGACAAATTGATCAACCGCTTCCAAATACTGCTGCTCCCGCGTACTCTACTAATGGGAGAATCCTCTCGTTTGAATATGGACCGGCTGTTGGAAGGGTGTTTAGACACTTGTCTGGCTCTACCAACCAATTGCAAACAATCTTGAATGGTTTACAAATCTCATCGGCTCATTCTACAGTCTTTATTGAAAACCATGATTTGGAGCGCAACTCTGATGGAGATGCCAACTACGCACTATCTCGCAAAAACGATGCCCAATACAAGCAAGCCATGGCATTCAATATTTTGTATCCGTGGGGGCTGCCTCAAGTTCACTCTGGGTATGCCATTCAATATAACGGAGAAGCCGTAAGGGAGTCTCCCGTTTCTGCTCCTTACGACAACACAGGCAAGATCAATGCGATTGCACCAATCACTGACAACGTTTGCCCTGAAAGTTGGAAATGCCAGCACCGATGGAGTGAAATATTTCCACTCGTTCGTGTTCGCAACTTGATTGGCAAAAACCAAACTCCTCAAATCAAGAGCTTGGGCACTAACCAAATATACTGGGCAGTAACTGGCAAAGCTTTTGCTGCAATCAACTCTGATACTACTGTAATGTCTGGAACAGTCCGTACTGGATTAGCCCCTGGACAATACTGTAATATGGTTTATGGTTACGCAGCTAATGGCCAGTGCAATCTTTGGCCTGGTGTTGTACTTTCAAACGGCGAACCACTAATTTACACCATTGACAAAAATGGAAACACAAACCTGAATATCGATCCCAGCGACAAATCTCCAGTAGTTGCACTGTACGCTGGTCAAGATGGATTCATTACATCAACACCTACTGTAACTGCTACCAATGTTCCTACAGTGACCTCCATCCCTTCTTCATCTGCTTCAGTTACATTCAAGGTAACACACGAAGCTGGACTAGGCGACCAAGTCTATGCAGTTGGTTCATTCAATAGCTGGGACCCGTGCACTGGACTCAGACTGACTTGGAGTGCGGGTAATATCTGGGTAAGCAATCCAGCATCTCTAGTTACTGGCAACTCTTATCAATGGAAAGCTGTTTCGTATGGCGCACATTCTCAGACTACTTGCGCAACTCCAAATTGGCAAGCTGGTGATAACAATGTATTCGTTGCATCTAATTCACTGGTAGTTACTACTGCATATTAATGTAAACTAGAATAAATTATAGATATTATAAATCTGCAATTTAAATATATTATTCCAAAATCATCTTGTCTTCTTGATCCAACAGCCCGTCCATTTCGAATTCTTCTTGGATGGATACGCCGGTACCTATTGAGAATGAATCTTGTGTATCTGGCTCTCCAGGTACGATTTGATCGTCGGGTCTACTTGGTAAAAATACAGTCTCTCTCTTTTGCTGATTTTCCGTCTTGTATGGATATGAGAAATTCCCAGTGCTATGAGGTCTATATTCGGAATAGGAAGTGTTGCTTTGACGCTCTGCTGTGTTTTCGATTTCTTCCAGTGCTGTAGCAGTCCGGTTTTCCGAGAGAGTGTCGTTCGAGTTTTCTATTTGAGGAGGATAAACCATCTTTTCATAGTAGGCCAATATGATATTCCATATATATGAAGCAACGAGTATTTCAGATACCATGATGCTAGTGATAAAGAATACGGCTGTGGTCAACCACCAGTGGTGCATAAAGTAAGCCAATCCTTGGAAATGCGTGTTAATTACCAAGTGAGTGGCGTATGTTTGTACTGCAGTAGATAGTTCCAAATGAGCGAATCTAACTGGATTGGAAGAGATCTCTTGGAAATTCTCAATCAGGTCTACCCTAATGTTTTGGGATTCCAACGATCGTCCAGTTAGTAAGGAAAACGAGTTGTAAACGGTGGAGAGCAATCGCAATTGCAGTGATTTATAATAAACATGCGCCTAGATTAATTGAAATTACTGGCCGAGTAGATTGAATCAGCGTTTGGTTGTGCTTTCCAGTGAGCTGCATTGTAACCATAAAATTCCCCAGATTCAAATTATAATCCGTTTCTGGCACTGTCAAATCGACAGCAATGTTGTACCTTTGATTCGGCTTCATCAACAACCCATAAATCTCTGTTTGTGTAGTTAAATCCAGAGTTCCGGAGGGAGTTCCATTGTAGTCCAGGTAAATCGGAACCTGTTTGGAAACTACAGGCATTGATATAATGTAAATCAAGATATAAAAGAATATGGAAGAGATCAAAAGTACCGCAACTGTACTTCCCAACACAACCGAGGATACCATTACTTTCTGCGATTCTCTAGAAGTGATTTTGGCGAGAAAGATTTCGTATCCTTGCTTTGCCTTTTCTTTAGTGAAATCGAATGCGTTTTTTACCGTTTCAAGGTAGTCCATTTTATTTTGTTTATGAGGAGCGGTGAAACTTTTTTAGCTTCAACAAATTCACAAATGGCCAATCTGCTGGCAGATACCTACGACCGCAAGCTACTGCGTCTAAACTTGACCATATCATTGGGAGACAGGCTGGTGGGAATGTTTATTAAAGTTCAATGGATGGTTTCGGTTTGAATTTCTTACTGGCTCGATCTTGCGGCCTCACTCGAAAGAAATTCCCATATATAACCGCATCAACGAAGCCAACTTTGAAAATATGATTCTGCTTTGGTATTTCTAGATTAGCACTGGAATACTCTTTAATTGGTTATCTTTGGTTGCAATATAAAACATATTTTCGGTATCTTTGATTACAATTCCAGTCGTGTGGATATTTGTTGGTACTTTGGATTCAATGACAGTTATTATTGATCCGTGGTAGTCGCACTTGAGCAACTTGGTTGGTATATCCGATTTATCTTCGAGTACTTTGGCGATATATCCTTTCCACAGTTCATGCAGAGGCTCGTAAGTTGAATACTGCGTGTCGGTAATCTCATCCAGTTTCATTTCTTTTCGTTTCTTTCTTGATAACACATTCCGTTTTACTTTTCGTTTCTGTTGTGATTTGGCGGGCATGGTATCCAACAATAGTGACTTTCCTTTTACTTTTTGTACAAAGGATGATTGCGAGGTTAAATCTGTTACAAACGACTCTGCAAATGCTTCCGCAGCTATTTTGTTTTGGCTTGCCTGCGATGGAATCGGTGAATGCCATTCGTCTGCCATGTGATTTGGATTGAAAAAAGAAAACACTCTAGATTAAAATTAATACAAATTTATTTTATTATCGGGGCTCTGTAATCTGCGGGTCTCTACTCTTCCAGTGTTCATATATATCCTGCCTGATTGCAAGCAACTACATTAGCAGATGAATACCTGGTCTTTGGTAACATTATCATGGATAGATTCTAAAATCTTGTGGTAGGTGGATATATGGTTGGATGTAAGCTTATCATCCCTAAATCGCGAGAATTTCCAGTTATTTGGCCAATCCGGGTCGTATCGACACTCAATTATCCTCCCAAAGGGTTTTGTTTCATTCCATCTATGTTAATTTCACTCACGCCTCTCTGGTTTTATCATCCAAAGTCAATTCCCCAAAGTCTTCATAATCGGTATCTTGGACTAATATTCCCAAATGATATACCCCATTGTTATTTAGTATCTTGAAATCCACTGTATTCTCCTCTGCTGGCTTCCATTTGAGCCTTGATCAACCACGAAATTACATCTTGTCACACGTAGCAAAGGCATAAGGTGCGACAGCGCTGGTGAAAATAATCCCATCCGTTTCGTGCTTGTACTTTTCCATATCCCTGAATACGCAATGGAGATTGTAGGAGAATTCTATGCGTTTTTGAACGATTTCAAACGGAAACTTTTTCAGATAGCCTGGGTTCTTTTCCTTGCTCTTTATGAATGGTTTAATCACAAATTCCCTGAGATACTATTGTTAATAGCAACTAGTACCCCTAATCTTTTTGTATACGGTTTCCCAGTTAGGTCCTTGTCGTGAACGTACAGTGCATCAAACGCCATAAACAACATCTGCATTAAAAATAACAACTTTTCCTCCATCGATAACCAGCTCTCCATCAAGTACAGTATTCTGGTGTGATTTTTCAAGTCCGGGTAAAGGTAATCCAAAGTGGTGGTAATAATAATTATTTTTGCGATCAATAAGATACGATTCAACTTTCTTGTCCGGCAATGTTCTGGTGTACAGCAACAACCGGATCCCGTCTGCTTTTTCAGATACGAAATAGTTTTCTTGCTGTAGTTCTGTCAAATGTGCTGATCCAAATGAAACTGGCTGAGCTCCAGGAAATCTCCTTGCAGAAAGGGTCTGATTGAATAGCCTCACTACACATTCCCTTAACTCGAATAATTTGTTTCTCTCTGTAACTAGTTGTCCGCTAGAATTAATTTCAGGTACGGTATTTCTGGCAGCATTTTGATTTGGAAAGAAAAATGAAAAATCTTACGGTACAATACAGGCTGCAAATATTGATCGCAATGCATCTGCGACAGCGTATAGGAAATCCAGTTGTTCAAAAGTACTTTGAGCTTTTTTTGCCCCTGGAAATTTTCACCAAAAATGAAGCTTTTGTTTGCAGTAATACCATTTGCATATGCAACTGATTGCACCACCGACCCAAAACAGTCAGGCTGTAAAGACTTTAGACTGGATGCGAAAATAGTCCAGGATTCAATCACTGATTTATGCACACAAATGCCATTAATGCCTGGTATACAAAATATAATTTAGGATGTACAGTTAAAAATTATTGTGCTGATGAAAGAATATCTCATCGACCATTCTGCACTTCATTTTCAGTACTGGCGGATATTTGCGCAGAGGATATGCCGAAAATGAAGGGTTGCAAACCGTATATTTCTGTAAAACAATGCTCATGTAGGTTTGTCCGAGAGATACCATGGTCCGTCAATGTAGTGAAGAGAAACCAATCCCATCACTGCCAACTACGAAGCGAGCAAAAGAGCTTGTAAAAGGTTTTTCATTTGTAACAGCAGATATCTGTGATGAAATGGATATGGACGGTTGTGAAAAATGTGAAGGAAGCAAAATGAACAAGTGTGAGGTATTCAAAGTGTATACTGATCTGTGCATTGCTGTATGTGAAGCTTAATTGTAGATGCCATACATGTCCCAGTGTCGTGATTACAGAACAATGTGCTCTTGGGATCCTACTTTACCGTTCTGCGATTCTGAACTCTCTACTAACGGACCAGCAATGAAAATGTATTTCCACTGGGGTATTCGCGATTATGTCCTATTCCAAACTTGGGTTCCATTCTCGTCTTTCAGCTATTTCATGGCATGTTTATTCTGTCTCTTTGCCGGTGTAGGATACGAATACCTGCTTTATTTCAATCTGACACTCGAGGCAAAGTGGAGGCACAAGGAAGAGGAAATTAAACTACCACAGCCGGATACCATATCATTGCAAAGCTCGAGTGCACCAAATACTCCTTCGCATCCAGTCATGGAAGAAGATTCTCCGCTAATGAATGTTTATCCAGATCAGACTCAAAAATCTTATTGGTCTCCATTCAGCATCAGATTATGTAGAGCGGGAATGAGATTTGTTACTATTGGTGCTGCATATGTTTGCATGCTGTTGGTAATGTCATTCAATGTTGGATTGTTCTTTTCGGTAATATTCGGTTTAGCTGTCGGTAATTTTGTATTTAGCGGGCCAGCATTCAGTGCGCGGTTGATTTTTAAACCAGAGAAAGAGCATTGTTGTTGAATAAACGTTTGAAACTGTTATTCGCGTTGCTGGAATTATCCATGTTTTTCATGTGAAATTAATGCTTGAATTTCCAATGTCAAGAATTGAAATCGCGGAAACTGTCCATTCAGCTCTTTTCTGGTAGTATTACTCTAATCCCAGCACAAACCGACTATACCAACAAAAAACCATTGGTGAACACTATCTTCCTGCAGCGTCCTTTGCAGATCCATTGGTAAAAGTCAAAGGCGTTGGTGATATCAAAGCCCAATTCCGTTTCCTCACTTTTTTCAAGGATATCAAGATTATAAAGCATTCCGCTACCACTAGTGGTGCTAATGACGCCAAGATTGTGCTTGTTGATGCGACAATTTCCTACAATCTCTTCTGGTCAATCTGGTTGCATGTGCGAACAGTCAGTAGATTTGAGTTTGCCAGCAGTGGATTAATCCGGAATCATGAAGATCTCTGGTCAATCGCGGATATGATTCGGCCTGTACCAATCATTGGCTATTTTTATGATTCCTTCAGACAAATTTCTGGTGCCATTTCCTCAAGATTATTGAAACAATAAATCCTCTCTTGCGCATTAATTCTTTATTTCATCACCATAGTAAAATATACCAGGGATGCAATAGCGATCCCTGCCAACGATCCAGTCAAAACATCAGTAGGGAAATGAACATACTGTTCAGTACGAGAGATGGCTACGTAAAAGGGCAAGAAAGACAAAATTACTGCTGCGAATAAACTGAACGAGACACTGATTCTTCTTGTGATGAGAACACCCAGCAGCATATTTCCTTTGTGGAGCATGAATAGCATAATAAATGCATACGCATAAAATGAGCCAGAAGAATGCCCGGAATAAAAGGATTTTCTACCGTCTAACACAGTAGCATAGTCGCCAGTGCAAACATTGCCATCTGGCTTGCATCTATCTAAAAAGTCTGGTCGTAATCTTCCAGCAACAATCTTGAAAAACTCATTGCTAGCAATATTCATTGAGAGTCCAACCAAGTAAACCAAGTAAAATTCTAAAACTTTCAGCACCTTGCCTGTCAATGAAAATACAATGATTGGCAGAATGAGCACTACAATATATACTTGGTAGATTTTGACTATATCGGGCAAATGCGGATGCGAAATCGATTTATCTGTTGGGTCAAAGGGTCTATTGAACGGTTCCGTGTATTTACAAATGAGATAAACTCCAAAGAACAATATGGCTGTGAGCGTGTTACTGGATAATATTAGTGATTTAAAAGTCTTTTGCTTTGGTGAGAGGTTGACTATATCGTCTTGAATCAGGCTTGTACCATTTTCCAGTTCACTCATTTTTGTGAAACTTTTAGGTTTTCTTTGGTTCGATTTGGCCGCACGTCGTTTAGTCGATTGAGCGTAGTGAATACCAGATGTTTCTTTGCGAGTACAGCAATCTACTAGTTGGCAATATAATAGCTATCTATTTCACTTCCCACGGCAGCTGGATGTTCTCGCACGATCATGCCATCCCACAATGATTAACACTAAGAATCAGCAATGTACAGCTATTGCCTGGTCACGGGAAGTGTTATCGGTTCACCCGCACGAAACTTTCCAAATGTCCAACAATTTGAAAACAATTAAAGTCGAACTAAAAAACCATGTCGCAATCGTATACTTGAATCGTCCTAAACTAAATGCAATGAACGTACAGTTTTTCAAAGATCTGCTCGCCTGTTTCACTCAACTCAAACATGACTCTTCAGTTCGCTCAATTTTATTATTATCTGCATTTCAACATTTTTCTGCTGGATTAGATTTGAAGGAAGCTACAGCATTTCCAGGAACAACTGATTTAGATCCGGCAAGAGCTGCATTTTCATTCATGAATGATTTAGGGCTGATGCAGGATTCAATCACTGCTATCGAACAATGCAAGAAACCTGTTATTGTTTGTGTATTGGTGGAGGTATTGATTTAATTACTGCCTGCGATATCAGATTATGCAGTAATGATGCAAAGTTCACTGTAAAAGAAGTTGATGTTGGGTTAGCTGCCGATCTAGGGACCTTACAGCGACTACCAAAAGTAGTTGGCAATCGCAGCTGGGTACGCTTGCCTAACCATAGATCAATGATATTTGTTTCACTGGCAGAGTTTTTGATGCTAAAGAAGCCTTGAATTTTGGATTAGTAAGCAGATTATATGAAGATCGTAAAGAAATGATTGCCGAAGGATTCAAATTGGCAGTTGAAATTGGTGACAAGCCTCCAATTGCTGTTCGGTCCATCAAAGAGATTCTGTTGCATTCACGAGATCACTCTGTTGAAGATGGATTGAAATATGTAGCAATATGGAACAGTGTCATGTTGAATTCACCTGATACACTGACTGCTGGTGCTGCTGCTCTATCCAAATCCAAGGCTACCTATTCCAAATTGTGAAGAATAAACATTTTTCTGATCTCTGAAAATGAGGGAAATTGTTACATTATCATTTGGACATAAAAGTTCATTCGCTACAACTCACTACTTTAATATTATTGGGAATTACTATACGCAGCAGACTTTATTCAACGATTCGGTTTTGTACAGGCAATTCAAAGATCAATTTTATCCTCGATTACTAATGATTGACTACAACAAATCCGTGGGCAATGCTCCATCTGGCGATCAACAAGTGAACTGGGATGGAAAAGTTCAAGTAATTAAACAAGAAGAGAATCCAACTTCGGAATTCATTCGTGATTTGGATTCAGAAGAAACTGAACAAAAAGATTATACAAAATCGTTAAATGGTGCGGAATATGCTTCAGATTTCAATACGGTGTATTATGATAGAGACAGCGTTTACCAACTGCATCAATTTACACTTGGCGATGAATTAAACAAATTTCAGTACTTTAATCAGGAGGTGGATCAAGAGCATGTAAATCATGTTGACTGTAGGAATTGGAAATAGAAGATTGCATTAGAAAACAAATGGAAGAGTGTGATGCCTCTCAAGGGTTTCAAATTTTTAGTGATTTGGATGACGGCTTTTCCGGCTTAATGTCCCGCACAGTAACGCTTTTGGCAGAAGAGTACGGCAAGAGTATCCTTGTTTATGGCGTTTCGGTAATAATGAATTTATCGCAGCAAAACAAGAATAATTCACTGAAACAAAAGTCAATTACAGATATGAACAAGATTTTAGCTTTAGATAATCTATTAGAGCAAGCTACATATATTCCTATACAGCTACCGACAGTTAATCATTGGGAAATAGAAGCAGACTTTTCTTTCTTGTACCAACAAAGCGCTATTGTAGCTTTAGGAATCGAATCTCTTAGTCTTCCAACTAGGCTCAACGATTCAAGACGCATCGACTTGAATTATTATGGGGGAATCGGAAAGCTATTGGGAATGGAATTTAATAACTGGGATTTGGCATTGGATAAGAAAGGGGAGTATGATAGCTACGCGCTTTATCGCGGGACACAGCCAAAGACCAAATCGATATTGTTTGACCCCTTCCAAGATTTTAAAGGGTTTCCGAAATTTGGAATCAAAGAAGTGCATGCGGGGCTGGGCAGTTGCTTGGATTATGCCCGGCAAATCCATGATTTCAATGTGCTGTACTTTGATCCTGCATTGAGACGAGATTTTGAGCAAGGGCAACATGGGGTTGACAAGAGCGAGTGGATTGACATTCACGAGCGATTGGGTGAATTTATTGGTGATGACTTTGAAGAATAAATTGGGGTTTTGTCTGAAAATTCCCTTATTAAGGTTCTCGTTCCTGCGCCACATGCGGACAGGGGAAAAATAGTGAAAATTTTTTTTGGTTTAAATTATTGCAATGTCTGCTGAATTGATTTTATCTAGCGACCCTCAAAAGAACAAGGAGCTGTTGGCGCTGCTCCAGAAACCAACCAGTGACGGCCTCACCGGTGCTCAACTATTTGATGCGCAAATATCTGGTGGATTGACATATAACGATTTCCTAATCCTCCCTGGCTACATTGATTTTCCAGCTTCAATTGTCAACTTGGAAACCCAAATTACAAAAAGATTCAGGATTAAAACCCCGTTATTGTCATCTCCTATGGACACTGTCACCGAATCTGAAATGGCTATTCACATGGCATTAAACGGTGGATTGGGTGTAATTCACCACAATTGCCCAGTCACAGACCAAGCGGAAATGGTTCGCAAAGTAAAGGTACATCCTTTTCTGATTTAGAAATTCGAAAATGGGTTCATCAGTGATCCAGTTTGCTTGGGTCCAACCAACACTGTTTTAGATTTGTTGAAGATTAAAGAAAAGTTTGGATATTCTGGTATTCCCGTTACCGAAAATGGCAAACTAGGATCCAAATTATTAGGATTGGTTACTTCCAGAGATATCGACTTTTTGCAGAGCGATGCTGATGCCAATATCAAACTCAAGGATATCATGGTAACAGAATTGGTCACTGCTAAGAAGGGAATCTCTCTCGCTGAAGCCAACAAGATTTTGTCTTCTTCTCGCAAAGGTATTTTTTGTGTAATTCAAGGCAAGTTGCCAATTGTTGATGAAAATGGAAACCTGACAGCACTTTTAGCTCGTTCAGATTTAATCAAGGCTAGAGATTATCCTCTAGCATCTAAAACTAAAACCTCCAAGCAATTATTGTGTGCTGCCGCCATTTCAACTCACGAAGAAGACAAAATCAGATTGGCTGCCTTAGTCGAAGCTGGATTGGATATTGTTGTACTAGATTCCAGTCAAGGAAACTCGCTTTTCCAAATCAACATGATCAAATACATCAAGAAAACTTATTCACAAATTGATGTAATTGCTGGAAATGTAGTCACCGAAGAACAAGCTAGGTCTCTGATTCTGGCTGGCGCTGATGCCATCAAAGTTGGTATGGGATCTGGAAGCATATGCAGTAAGGTTTTTCTAATCTAGTTACTCAAGAAGTTATGGCTTGTGGTAGACCACAGGGCTCTGCTGTATTTAGAGTTGCTCAATATGCTAGACAATTTGGTGTGCCGGTCATTGCAGATGGTGGTATTTCCAATGTTGGACATATCATTAAAGCTGTCGCTCTTGGTGCTTCTGCTGTTATGATGGGTAGTTTATTGGCAGGCACAACCGAGTCTCCTGGTGACTACTTTTACCATGAAGGGCAAAGATTAAAGAGATATCGTGGTATGGGCTCTTTGGAAGCTATGGATACTGGCGATGCTGCTGGCAAACGTTACTTTTCTGAAGATGGCCGCGTTAAAGTCGCACAGGGTGTCTCAGGATCCGTTGTTGACAAAGGCACCGTGAAGAAATTCATGGGATACTTGGTTACTGGTGTCCAGCATGGTTTCCAAGATATCGGTGTTAAAGATGTCCCAGAGCTCCAAGGCGGTGTTGCTGAAGGCAAAGTTAGATTTGAAAAGAGAACACCAAGTGCGCAAGCCGAAGGTGGTGTCCATGGATTATACAACTATGAAAAGAGGTTGTTCAAATAAAGAATAAACTTGGATAGTCAACAATTGTATTGGTTACACTACTTTTTCTATCTTGGCAATCAACGGCCTGAGGAACTCTAAATCCTTTTCCGCAACCAATTCAAACTCTGTAACAAAAAAGTAAAAGTGTTTGAAGCTGGTATTCAGCACCGATTCAACTCTGTATTTTTCAAATTCTTCAAAGTGCGATAAATACAAATGCCCATACACTCTGCACAGCCGCTTGGATATCTGCTTGGCAGTCTGAATGAATTTTTTGTGGAACTGGCTTGTACCTGTTGGAAATACTTGTTCGTCATCTATATAAGCTTTAACCCAATTCAGCAAATTCGCAATATATTCCGGAGCTGATAATTTGACTAGAATTAACTATTCGTACTTGGTCGCTTGAACTCTACACCGTCGCACCAGTAGAATTCGTATTTTTTCCCTGCATTCATTATCGGACACTTTTCTCTGGTACATTCTTGACAGGTTGCGAAAAGCAAGTTCAAGTGGTTATAAAAATCAACCAGATGTACTGCTATCCATTCATTCAAATCTTCTCCCTTTGGCAACTTTGCGAGCTTTGAAAGCGATGCTGAACCCAACGTTGATTTTGCCAAATTCTGCAGCCTATGGTCGTCTACACTAGACCGGTGCAATTTCACAGACTACATTAGGATATCTTACATTGTAAAAGCCAAAAAAGTTCAACATCAGAGTAAAGTTGAACTTTTGGACGCGACTGAATTACATCACTACGCTATTTAAGGAATATACAAGCACCAATCACATTCGTTTATCGAAAGGAATACATGTGAGAAATTTATTTTTTGGAATCTTGAAATGACTGGAGATCCACAACTTACAAGTCTGCCACCAACCCTAAAAAGACAGGTGCAAGATATGATTGATCGATACCCAGATACTCTATCAACAGTCAGTGCATTATTAGGCCATTTTTCGCAGGATCAAGTTCACAAAAAGCCAAAATTAGTCGAAAACTTTGGAACTCCTCTTGCAACCATTTCTGATATTTCTGTAACATTGCCAATTAGAAAGAAGGCTTCAGTTGTTTTTTACAATCAAAATATTTGCTTGTCGATAGGATCAAGCACAGACTTTGCAATTAGAGTGGAGGATTTGAAACATGTCGCTTGCTTTGTAACTCCAAACAAAGCGAAATTGCACTGGACAGTTGTATTCGTTCACAAGGATGGTGGAGATTCAATTTTGTTTGGATTTGAAGACGTCGATACCAAATTTAAAGTAGTTGGAGATCAAAAGTTTGGTAAACTGAAGCCAAAGCAAATCGTCCAGGAACTGGTTCAAAGATTTTACAAGTTGGAATTCATTGAGCCTTTGCCAAAGTTATTTCCTGAGACTGAAGTTGCGGTAAAATGTTTCTTGAAGGCAAAGGAAGGGTAAATCTGGATTAATTTAGAATGTTAGTATTCTTTGCACAAGGGTTATTCTTTGGGATCAAGAAACCAATAATGTTTTTCGAATTCAATGAGATTTCCGCGATTGAAATTGTTTCTGTGACAGGTCGAACATTCAACATTCTTGTCGTTGGTGCCGACGAATCTCAAACCGAATTTTCAATGATTGATTATGAAATTTATGATGGTAGCCCGATTGTAATCGCTAGGTGTAGCTAAATTCATAAATTTGATTAACCACAAAGCAGGGGAGGCTGAAAAGGTACCTGGAGAAAACAAAGCTCCTATGGAACATGAGGAATCAGAGGATGAAGATTATGCTGAATCAGGAGAGTCGGAGGAGTCAGAGAATGATGTAAATGAATTTAATGATAGGAAGAGTCGGTGGATGGGTCAATCAGTATCAATTCTGACTCTGAAGTAGAAGGGGAAGCTTCAGAACAGGAGCAAGAGACTGAAGAAGATGAACCGAAAGTGTCAAAGGGTATGCAAGCACAATTAGACGCAATTGAGCAGCAGCGCAAGAATAGAATGCCGTTTGCAACGGTCCAACGGTCTGAAGCAAAGGTTGACGACGAAGAAGATGAATTGCTCGATGAGTAATTTCTTTCCATATAAGAATACTCATAATGATAATATATAGTAATCTTGAATATAATCAAACAGAAGTTGTATTTAAAGATATAATTGACGCTATTAATTCATCAGACGGGAAATCCATATGGAAAATGTTGAAATTTTTTACATTGATTTGAGCTCTGTAATTTTGTATATACTCTAGAGCAATCGCATTTGCATCATTCGCCATATCTTTAAGGTCGGTCCATTCAACAGGACCATCATCATTTGCAACAACCACACAAGAACACAGCATTCGAAAGTAAACGTGCTTTATAAATGTGGTTGTCGGTGTTAGAATTGGTCCTATCATTACAAACTTTCCTGTAGTATTTTCAGTCGTCATATCGTTCAATAGTTTTCCTTTTAATATCGACAAATTCAGAGTATCGTGCCATTTTTCCACCAACCATGTATCCATAGGCCAACAATTTTGCAGTCCGCAATTATACAGCTCGTCGGAAAATAAGATTACTTTGTAATGTTTGCACACCATTTCTGCTATTGTTAGTCCGCGCTCTGAAACCGGGAGTAAATATTCCGAACAGAGCTCCTGAAATAACGATACTGTAGTGTCCCATGTAGACGGTTCATATCCCCAATCGCCTTTTAATCTGATTACAACAATCTCTGTGGGATAATGTAGCACGAAACGACATACGTCTTGCAAAACGGTTTCTAGCGGCAGCAGTTTAGCTGTGTGGGATACCCACGGCGTGTTTTTGAAAAGAGATATCCTTAAATCTAACGAGCGTATTCCATCCAGCAATTGTTGATATATAGACCTTGTCTGAGTAATAACAAAACGCCTCCCTAAAAACCCCAACCACCAAGTGTGCGTTAGGGGAGCAAATGATTGCGAGTCAACTGTATACGCTCCTGAATTATGAGTTCCTGGTAATATCAGGTTGAAAATTGAAGAGGGTTGATATTGAGCCATCCAGTGGTGTTGACTTTGCATTTTTTGCGCAAACAAATTCGATTAACCGCAAGAAGGCGCTTTCACAAGTATCGGGAAATTGCTGTTATGGAATATAATCCCTATATATTGATAATTAAATGTTTAGAAAGTAGAGTTATTGTCGTTACACTATAGCGCAATTTCAACCTTTGTCGTCTAGTTGATATACTTCACTAGCTCAATGAGTTGAATGTATATTCGTTTTCTGAAATAGGAAGCACGTTTTCGGTGCTTTCCATTTCCAATTCAAATTTCTCAAATGCTTTCCAGTTGTTCTAATTCCAAACCTGCATTATTACCTGTTCGCTGTTCTTCAAGAGCATGCTTGCATCGTTAATTTCTCGTTTGGGGTTCTTTCCTTGGTAAATCTACGATCAATCCATTTATGGAATAAGTATAAAAAATCCAATTTTTGATATAAATTACAGGAACAAGGCGGGTTAATCTGCTCGCTGGCCTTTGCTTTGGTTTCAAGGTATGAGGTGTTTGTGTATGAGTAGCTAGGATTTGCTCCTGCAACTATCCGTGCAACTCAAGGGAAAACGTTTTACCACCGGATTCAGTACAGCTTGTTAATAATCTTGCTCGATCAAATATTAGGACCAACAAAATTCATTGGAGATCGAATTAGCAGCGGAATCTTCAAGTTTCTTTTCATGCAACAGATAATATCTGTGTCGAGGTGATTGTCAAAATCCCAGGCACCTCGCACAACGTGGAGAAAAAGACCAATACATGAGGCTCATTCAGAACGTTGTTGACCTTGGTGGGTATAAATTCCAAAGGGGAATGTAAGATACAATGAAATTCTCAGTCCTGTTATCTGCTGTAGCTGCACAAACCATCTACTTTATCCGTCATGGCGAAAAGGACAAGAGCAGCGGTGGTGACTTGAACGCACAAGGCTATAAAAGAGCTGATTGTCTAGCATCGGCTGTATTTGCCGGTTCTCACCCAGCATTCAAATCTCCTGATACTATTATTGCCCAAGATCCCGCACAGCACTCTAGCAGATCAGAGGAAACTGTTACTCCTTTGGCACAAGCATTGGGACTCTCCATTCAAGATTCAGTAGACAGAGACGATGTTCAAGGGGCAGTTGACTTGATCAACAATGATATCTCAAACGGATCCCAAGTCATCTTGTTGGCGTGGGAACACCAGGTTTTAGGCGATATTGCTGCCAGCTTTATCGACGGTGATTCCCCAACATACCCAGGTAGCCACTTTGACATTGTATGGGTTGTTGACGTGCCTAGCAAAACTTTTACGACTCGATATGAAAACTGTGGGTTCTAAATGATTGATAGAATAAAGTGTGCGTGGCTAAATGTCGTTGAGTTACGAAAAAAGCATACCAAAGCCAGCCATACGGTTATGGTAATATGCCATACGGTTATCGTAAAATTTTGTAAGCTGGAGGTAGAAACTGCTCGCTTAAGTAAACTGTTGGGAAATATCCTAAATCCAGTTAGCTGAATATCCCACGATATCTTTTGCCTATTCTGCGCACATTTGGAAATAGCTGTCCCGGACCACAAAGCGTGTCATAGGGCCAAAGGCCGATACAGCCTTTCACTGACCTCGCACTATAAAGCAGGCAGATATCTATCGCCCATCAATGAAGTATTCTATTCTCCTGTCTGCTGTCGCCGCTCAAACTATCTACTTTATTCGCCACGGGGAACAAGATGCCAACAGTGGGGAAGACTTGAGCGCACAGGGTGATAAATGAGCTAATAATAGGTTACCAAAGAGCGCAATGTATTGCTACTTCTGTATTTGCCGGTAATAGCCCTGAATATCCTTCCCCTGACGCTTTGATTGCCCAGAACCCAATTAATCACTCTCACAGAGCAGAAGAAACCATCACCCCTCTTTCCCAGACACTGGGGTTGACCATTCAAGACCAGTGTGATAGAGATGACATTAGCTGCGCTGCCGACTTGATCAGAACAAACATTCAAAATGGTGCCCAGAGAGTCCTCGTTGCTTGGGAGCACGGCCAGTTGGGCAGTATTGCTGCTAACTTTGTCAGTGGTGCAGCACCAGTTTATCCAGACAGTCGCTACGATTTGATCTGGGCTGTAGATTACAAAAAACAAACCTACAAAACCAAGCATGAAATTTGCACTTTCCAATAAATATACGGTTATATGTTTATTAGCTCTCTAGATAATACATTCATAAATTCCTCCAACTCTTTTCCAACTGCAAGCATCATTCCGATATTGGCTGCATTTTTCGCAATTAAATTCAAAACAAGCTGATCATATTTGAACTGAACGATATCGTAATCATCGAATCTGCATATAATAGATTTGTTTTCACCCAAATTCACCTTGCTTAGCTGCTCGCTCGACAACAAAAATGAAGCTGTGAACGATGGTTCCAATAGCTTTGCTGGCATATCAGTTGAGCATGCTTTCATTACCATTACTCCATCCTTATCTGTAATGTATATAGAAAGCAGATTTTCAATCCTGTTCAAAACAAATTCCAGCGTCTCATTTTGCATTTCCAGATTTTCCAACTTTTTGAAATTGCTTGACAGTGCTTGATGAATTGGCTCACAGTTGTTTAAATTACTAGGCTATACTACAGCTGTTCTGATAGTATCTAGCTCTCTACAGTTGTTCTGATGGTATCTAGCTCTCTACAGCTGTTCTGATGGTGTCCAGCATATCCAAGAAAATCCTAGCCCAATCATTTACACTTTCAATCTTAGTTTATTAATATCATTATTTTTTCTAGTCAAAGCAAGATCTTGGCAACGATCACAAAACTTGGAAAACTTGAAAGCAGCAACAAATGAGCGCAGACAACCGACAAGCGATGTAGAGATCTTTTAATAGTAGAGTGATATTATCGCCAATAAATGATTCGTTTGTTGAAAAAAGAATAGTAGTAAAGCAAAACGCACCACAAAAAATCGGACGGAAATTATCAGCAAAAACATCACCAGAGCCAGGAAATGGGTACTTTGATGCCAAAGTACTTTCTAGAGTTCATGCGGAATTAAGTTTCAGTAAAAACTCTGTGTGGATTCAGGATTTAAAATCCAGCAATGGAACTTTTGTCAATGGAGAGCGCTTAAGTGAAGAAGGAATGTTGAGCGCACTCAAACCGCTTAGATCTGGAGATTTACTGGAATTTGGAGTTGATATTAAAGACGACGAGGGAAAAGGTATTTCTTGACTTATTTCTGTGCTGTACAACAAAGTTTCCGCAAATGTCACTGTTGAGATTGTACTTGGTGCTCCTGTATCACCGGTTACTTCCGCAGTCAACCCAACAGCAACCCTTAAAGCAAAAGCAGATCCTGAAGCATTGCTGTCCATAATAGCGGACGATAAAGCAATGTCATTGGAAGCTGCAGAGACGCTAAAGAAAATTCAATCTTCGTTCGACTATATCGAGAAATCCGCTTTATCTGTCGGAAAGAAAAAGGAGGATGCACCTACAGATTTCTCCAAAACCATTACAGAGATGAACGAAAGACTAGAGGCATTAAAGGACGTTGTTGATCAGCACAACATTGATTTGAAATCATATCAAGAATACAGACCGCAAGAGCCTGTTGATACCAAGACCGAAATACGCTCTTACACTGAAGATGTAAAGAAAAGTATCTCTGACTTGAAAACTGAAACTGGCACTGATATTAAAGTAATTGCTCCTCATTGTAGAAATTGCAAACTGAGCTTGCAAAATTGACCAAAGATTTTGAAGATAAATTAGCACACATCAATGCCGAACTAAAATCACAATTATCTGCCCTCCAAAGCAAGTCAGAAAGCAAAGACCAAGAAAATCTAAAGCTTAAAGTGGCAGTTGATGCTCTGAAAACGGAACTGGCTTCGCTAACATCTAATTTCAATTCAGAGAAAAGCAAGAATGATAAACTCACCATTCAGATTCAAGCACTTACAAAGACAGTCCAAGATCAAGAGAAATCTATTGAAAAATTGAGAAATGTTGAGCAGTCGCCAGTAAAGCAAAATAATATCATTGCTTACATGGTAAAATATTGCTAATGTAGCTTATTGGCCTGGCTTCCATCGTACTCACTGCCACTGTTTTGGCAAACCCATTAGTAATTGAAAAATTAATTAAAATAATTGGTTAATGTTTGCTTGGCACTATTTAATACTTTTTATAAAACTGCGGTTTCTAATTGTTCATGTAAAATTGCATCCTCGGGTGGCAAATCCATATGATTTCCAGTAGACAGCAATCGAGAAATCGCTTGGCTAGATTTGACTGTGCTCGCTGGGCAAGGTATCAACATTCGCAAAATAATCCCATATATCTTGACGGGCAATGGCATCTCTAGATCTGGGATAATCTTGTTCAAGAAATAGACAATCAAGGAAGGATCTATTGCCTCGGCTTTCTGGGCCAAGTAAGACAAAATCTGCTTTCCAAAGTTCAAGTGGAACAACAGTACGAAATGGTCAAGAAACTTTTCTCGGAATTGAATCTACATTAGCAATCAAGTACGACAACTAGAGTTGCAATTTTTGCATCAAGCATGTCAAAATTTCTTTCGAATAGCGATAACCAAATGTCAAATACTTTTGCTCTGTGGGTTGGATGATTAATCGCAATCTAGGTAAATACAAAATTACTTCATCCAGAATATGGAATGCCATTGGCGTATCTCCCATTGTAAAGGCAGTCCATTCATAAAACTCGTCATCAAACAACTTTCTCTTGAGCCACATTACAAGTGCGGTAGAACAGATAGGCTCCAGTAATAACTCCAATATCGAATCGAATTGCTCGTGTATTTGAGACATTGAAGTGATCCTTGTCAACACATGATCTAGTTGAATCAGCTTCTTGTGCCCTAGTTCCACCGATTCTTTGGTTGAAGTTGGTCCACCAAATGCACCGTAGGCCAGCAGCCATAATCTATGTTAGTTTGGAGTACTTTTCTTTCATGTGTGAAGTGGGATGCCCAGGAGCAAATGAATCCCTCAATAGCGCTTCCATAATATCCGCCGCACGAAGATATCCAATGTCTGGTGGATTAGGTACCTGATATATCCTATGCAATTTGATAATATCTCCCCCAGTTGGACTTCCACTCTTTACAATATTCATTATAGAATTGATCAAATCAGCTGCAAGTCCGTCTTCGGTGCTTGTAAATCTAACTATCTCTGCAATATATTTTGTACTAGTTTAGAATCAAAATACTCTTCGGATTGTTTTTCAAATGCCAAGCTGTTGATCATTTCCAACACTCTGACAAGAGAGTACATGTTGTGGTTCTCTCCAGACCGTTTCGCTATCAGCTGCTTAATCAACAGCTGTGTCATTAAATAATTGTGGTTGTTCAATAGCAGGAGAGGCTAGGTTATCGAAATGTACTTTAAGCGAATTGTTGAACCACGAATCAAGGTTGAACGACTCTGACTGCGTTTCCAGTAGAGTTTCTGACAAGGTTTGCAAGAATCTGTCTGATTCGTCCACTATCGAAGGCACTTTGTCAGCTTGCATTTTTTTAACTTTGGGTAAAAAACTGGATTGCAAAAAAGTGCAATGAGCGTATCAAAATATAATTTAGTTCCACAGGATGACTGACTAGATGTTTCACCCTTTCCAAAGAGCGGATCTACATCATCATAGGACAAGGACAGCTCGGTCAAGTTCATCTGTGGTCTATTTTAAAGGAGAAAGCAAATTGATATTATATATTAAGGCACATTTACTCGCAAAGGTCCCAGTCAGATTTATCATCTTCCTGCAGTTCAGCCCGCAGTTTCATCAACAACATTCCCAGCCTATTCTTTCCAGTTCCATCTCCTCCATCAGCCCAGTAGGAATCGTTTCGTGTATGTTCATTCAGATACGCATCCCCAGTTTGTAGCAGCATGGCCTTCAAATTCCTATGCTGTGTGAATTTGGCCCTAAGAGCATCCATCATTACACCGTCCTTTACACTCTCCCAGTCAGGTCGCAAAGGGAACTGTCTACTTCCGCCTAGTCTTTTAGCAACACTTGGCGTTTCTGCTTCTTGAATCATCTTTATAATCTCTGGATTATCCGGGAATTTTTGAGCTTGGAAGTAATGCTCTGTTGTTGGCCAAAGAGCGCCATTAATCTCCACCTCAGCTCTATGAAAGTTTGAGAATTCTCCATACTGTTTGATTTGGCTGTAAAAATTGATTTTCTTTTTCATGGTCGAATAGTTCTTTGCGTGTTTAAATATTGCTCTGTGAATCATTTGGTGAAAATAGATCGAGTGACTCACATCATGGTAAAACACATAAAAAAGTAATACTGAATTATTAATCACAATGAAATCGCTGCGTATGGGATCGAAGCTCCAGAAACAACTGGCTCAAAAAAGAACGCAACAATGAGTATGATATACGTAAGTAGCAGCAAGGCTCCTTTGAAATAATTGCTTTTCCCCTCCAAATAGACATATGTAACTATGTTAATTACTACTTACGCAAGAAAACACTAAACAAAATCGTGTAAAACTCCCATCTAGGAAATACAAGGGTAAAGTCGGAATTGAATTGATTTTTGACTCTCTCTGCTGTTTCATCGGATGTTGTAAATGGAAGTGCTGCTAGTTGTAAGGCGCCAGCGATATACTTTCCAGGTTTATCTGTTTCTGCCAAGGCTCTGCCATAAGTGTTCCACAAAGCCGAAAATCCCACCAAGGCAGGAATTTGAAGTAGTGCAACTTGAATCGCATATGCTGACCCAATTTCTAAAGACAGGACTATGTTACCACCTGCGGCAAAGGCAATCGCGTTATCTACGTTAGAATGGTGTTACAGAATTCAGTTACAGTTGGAACGATCGCGAAAATGGTTAATCCCAAAGTTTTTTCAGACATTGGCAATATTTCCAAAATTTCATCCAAAGAGTCAATCAAAACTTCTGCAATCAAACTATAAGCAACAGTGCATCCCAATAGAATACCGGCACTTTTGGCTAAATCCCACCCAGGGCTTCCATGGCCATGGCCGTCACCCTCAGAAGATGAGTCAGAGGAATTGTCCACTGGGGTAGATGGCGTTTGCTGGACGGAACTCAATGGGGTAGTTTTCAATTTTGACAGGTGGGTTTTCCTCTTTCTAATTGATGGGTTTGTTGATGAATTCGAAGCCACCGACTTTGTTCTCGAGGGTTTCTTTGATCTGAGCTGATTGACAATTTTGTCTGGATGGGAGGGTTCAGGAGAAACTAAAGTTGCCTCCAACTCCACCGTTGGTAATCTGATGTGCTTTTTCTTTTTTTCAGGATAAATGTGAGCGGCATGCGTTCTTAGTGTGAACCAAAGCCCAATTGCATACGTTAAGAGCAAAATGACAGCGCAAATGTACATCAAAGGACGCGTAGATGATTTGTAAATAGGATCTGCAGTGGGATGCGGTTGATAAATCCTGCAATCTTTACAGGAATGTCCCTTATCAGACGCTGGGCAAGATTTGCAGATGAATTCATAAGTGCCGTGAATATTTTGGAAAAGTGTAGGGGTAAATACACCCACAACCGCAACTAGAAGCATCGTGCTTGTAACACTGGCACTCTTGATGTTGAAACGCTGCTCTGTTCTCTTGATGCCGCCAGAAAACATGGACACTCCTGGTAGCGCCAATAGACCCACCAAAAAAGACCCAATCATTGCTCCCTGTACCAGTTCTTCCCTGCCCTCCATTAGTCCAAACGCATAGAGTATAATTTCGATGATACTTCCAAAAGTTGCATTGATCACTGAACCAACAGCTACTGAGCCGGTTTCTGCTGTGATACTCGAAACTGCCATTCCAATAAAGAACGCCAATGGGATTGTGCTCAATAATCCAGCGAAAAAGATCACCATTTTGTCTGCAATGCCAGTGTACCCGTTTTGTGGACCAATAATGTAGAAATCAACCAATGTAAATACAATCATAGATAAAAGATTGATAAATATAATGTTGATTCCACCGATTGTATACTTGAAGTATTCCAGCCCCATAGCATGATAAATACATAATACAATTTGATACTCTTTGTGAGTAGGATTGGAAAAATTTCTGGTAGAACTCAAGGACGGAGTTGCTATGATTGGCGGGAGGATATTAAGTTGACTGTTTTCATCAGATTGGGATATGGCAGGTTGTTTGGTATGCAGCGCAGTCTCTTGACTCCAATAATAGTAACTCTTTGGCCTTGTGTTTCCAGCAACATTGTCTTCTTGAGGATTAGGATGGCGGTTGTCCAGTGACTGAGCTTCGCTCAGATGTAGATTTGAATATTCGCTAAAGCCATCGCAATGCTTTGCAACCAATTTAAGAGGATGTCGATACAAGTGTCTGAGTAGGTAGTAGCTAGTTTTACCCATCGGAATTGGTACAATCAGGAAATAGCATGCACCGCCAACAAGTAAGTGCAGCGGAGTCAGTAAACCCCAAGCAACCAATGAAAAATAGAATCTGGCAAAGCCTCTGTTATAGCTTGTTTTCAGCGAGTGGATAATTCTCGCAGTAGTTGAGGATTTTTCGTTGCGAATTGAATCTACCGACCAAGATTCTTCCGAATCCAAATTGGACTGACTTTGAAGATAGTCATCCCTTCGAATCCTACCAGGCGCCGCGGTGAAAGTGCTTGAACTTGGAATTTGCTGATCTACTTCTATTTGAATATCATCTTGGTTGTAATTGCTATCAGACAGTAGCGGGATTTGGGAAGGAGGCATTTCCGCATATATATCTGGAATGTTATCTCCCACAATAACACGAGCTACAAATTTGTTGAACGGCCAAAATAGATAACCAGACAGATTAAACATGACCTAAACTTAATCTTTCCGTTACATGCATGTATTCCCCAAATGATTCCATTTCCTTTAGCGTTTTTCCACTCTCTATTCCGATACATTTTAAAAGTGTTGATCCTGCTAGCCCAACGATCCATACTGGGAGAAAGAAGGATATCCCGGTTATAATATACACTAGCGCAATCCACCAGCCAAACAATAACGTCCAACATAGATTCCCGGGTGTGAACTGCGATGATCTCTGCCCGGGAATAGAGTGTAGCGCTTGGTACGATTTGGTGTCAATGCTTCGATGCTTGGGATATAATGCCGGTTTCCAAATTTTAATGCCAAAAGGGTGTGATTTGTTTAATGCCTAAGTTAAACCTGCCGTACTTCTTGCATTTCCTTTACTCGTGGTTGATCAGCAATTTCTGATTCCTCATTCAGGGATTCCGCATTTGGGTTCTCTATGAATGACTCAGTCTCCATATTTTCCTCGTCTTCCATTGGTAAAAGTCTTATTTCATTCATTTCTCGGATATCAATTACCAAGCCACATTCAAGATGACTTCACATTTATTTAATAAAATTCAAGGCATTCCAATTTTTGGGAATGATATTGGCTGGGTACTGTGCTTCTTTTTAGTATTAGTATTTCCTGCTGCAGCATTGTTTATTGGAGTAAGAATTGAGCCTGTGTGAGAATGATTTGTGTTATGCGACACTGTTAAAGGTGCCTGAGTATAATAATGCTGCTTCATATTGGAGTGAATAGGCGGGATAGTCCCGGTTGCATTCTTATCTTCTTCAAATGAAAATCTTCTACTCGCTGCATACCCATCAATGTCATCTTTATTCTCTTTTCTAGATGGATTATTTCGTTGATTTTCCATAAACTGGATTAAAGTAGCCGTACCTTTTTGGTTCGTTTCCTCCTTAGTCTTTCCGACTGCTCCTTTTCCTTTTCCATTTCAATTGTCTGTCTTAGTACAGGCTCGAATCGTTCCGCAAACCGATCTTCCTGGAAATACGGATGGGACATCAAGTCGGTAGTTGTCGCTCTATCATCTGGGTCGTATATCAGCGTTTTCTAAATCAAAAGATCTTTACATGCAACCAGCTCATTGCCAGTGCTGAAATATTCGGGAGCTTGGAGGAAAGCGGTGTAATTTTTCCTATTTCTGGTATCCTTACCCCAACAAATAGCGGGTTTCTCAAAAATATTTCGGTATGTCTTTGGGTCAACTGTCCTAATATTAGAAATGATTACCAAGGCACTTCATAATTCGGTACAGTTGATCAATGTCGGTATCTCCAGGGAAAAGGGGCTGTCCTGTCAACAGTTCAGCAAATATGCAACCTACAGTTATGAAATATTACCAGTAGCCCAAATATCCACTGCTTTCCCATACTCTGTGTCCCCAACTAATAATTCCGGAGCACGATACCATCTAGTAGCCACATAATCTGTATATTTTGCCCCAGGTCCGGCTAAATTAACAAACACAAACCTAAGGTGCGTGCAAATCCAAAATCACACAATTTCACCACTCCGTTTGTTGACACCAGGATATTTTCCGGTTTTATATCTCTATGAATTACATTGTGGGAATGTAGGAAATCCATTGCTTTCAGCAGCTGCCACATGCATTTTCTTACCATATCTGTTTCTCTATCATCTGCTAATCCGTTCGGATGATGATCCAAATCTTCCAAAATTGTGTGATCCACATGCTCAAATACTAAATACAGTTTTCCTTTTCGTCTGAATACTTCAATTAAATTTACAATATTTTCATTTTTCAATTGCTACTATCAATTGCAAGTTACTTTGAGCATGCGAACCTCTCTTAGTGCAGTTTTTCTTATTTGCAAATCATCTTCGCTCTCTTTGAATTTCTTTATCGCTACTATCTGGCCAGAGTCTTTGTGACGGCATTTCATAACCATTCCGTAGGTTCCTTCGCCAATTGGCCCCAACTTTTCGTAGAATTCCATGGATTATAAATTGTCTAATGACTGAATTAAATTAATGATGATGAAAATTGAAGACTGACAATAATCGGAGAATAAAGAATGACGTGTGTCCATTATGCTCAACGTGAAGCGACGGCCAATAGAAGATCAGAATTGATTTATTGGATTATTAAAAAAGTTATTCTTTTACAAAAGGGATTCTCCCATAGCAGCTCTGATTAACGAACATCCAACCTAAGGTTAAAACCTATTTACATTGACAGTTGCTTGACGTGACTTTTCATCATCTGCTAATTCAGGGTTAACTTCTACCATGTCCATAGAAACTAATCTTCCAGTTTCAAAGATGGATTCGCAGATATAATGGCCTTCTCTGAAAGTGAGGCCGCCTCTAACTGGAGTGCCGGTAGATGGGGCAACAGAAGGATCCAACGCATCTACATCAAAGGAAAGGTGGATTGGAGATTTGCGGCCAAGATGCTCATAGGTTTGCTCCATAACTTTTCCGATCCCTAATTTGTCTACTTCGTGCATTGAGAAGCACTTTATATTGTGTTCCTTCAAGATCTTTTTCTCTCCAGCATCAACATCACGAAGGCCAATATACACAATTCTGTTTGGTTTAAGTGTTGATTTCAGCCAGTCGAAAGCCTTAATCTTTGGGCCGATTCCCATCAAAAAGGAAACTGGGCATCCGTGCAAGTTGCCGCTTTCAGTAGTTTCAGCAGTGTTGATATCCGCATGCGCATCACTACATTAGCGAATACTTACACCCAAATTACACCAATGTCAGGATACGCAGCAAGTGCTCCAGAAACAGTAGCCATGCCGATTGAATGATCACCTCCCAAAGTAAGAGCAAGGTGGCCCTTCTTTGCAGCTTTCTTTAATTTATGGTGGATTTTTTCAGTAACGCGAGAGACATATTCGACATTCTTCAAAAGTCCGTATTTGCCTTCTTCCTCCTCTTCAGGTTCGAGATGTTCATACGATGGCAAAGCATCTGGGCATTCAACAACCCACCCCAATCCTTCCATTTGGTCAAGAACTCCGGCTTTGATCATCAAGTGTGGGCCGACTTCACATCCATCTTTAGGCTGTCCATTAGTCGCAAATTTACCTGTCCAGCAGAGAATGATACACCGATGACTTCAACAGTGTGAGGTTGAGACAAGTACCGCTGTTCTTCAACTGGTGGAGTTCCAGGAGGAGGAGTAGAGCGTTGAATCTTTTCGTACAAGTGACTGTACTTTTGTCTTTTTTTGATATGTTGTGCTTCACCCTCCATTTTCAAGTTTATAAAAAATTCTTCGTGTTTAAATATAGAGCGAAGCCAAAACTCAGGCGGCTTGTCACAGTCTTGTGACCTACTCAGTAAGTTCAATATTTCACCCAAAATTCTTTATTTTCGAGTAAGGTATATGTGGATTAGCGAGTGCTCTCTAGCGGTTTGTAGTGCTGCGTGATTCTTCCGTGATTGGCGTTGATAAGGCATATCGGTGCTTGAAACCATCAATGTGCAGTTTTGAGCTGTCTGTGGTTAATAAGTCAGATTGGTTCGTGAAAGCTATCCATTCGACGTGATAACAGCTGGAGGTTTGTTCTTGGGCTGTGCCTTGGGAAGTTAACTGGCACGGTATAAGGAACCTACTGGTGATATGTCCGCCTGCTCAGAGGTGATAACCGAGATTTTAGAACAAGCGCTATAAACCGGCTACTTTCTGTCATTCTGCTTGAATTGACTCACCTCAAAGGTTGGACTCGCCTTCCTTTGGCAGCTTGCGGTATCGGCAATTGAAACTCTGTGGTATTGCATTACTTTATCTGGTAGCTTAATTGTGCGAGAATACCTTGCCGAATGCATCTAGAGGCAATGTCAAAATCAAACATGCATCTAGAGGCAATGTCAAATCAAACAGGCTTCCTAGATGCCATATGGCTGGTGAATAATCATGATCAACCCAGGCGGATTCATTCAATAATGTACTATTGGAAGCCTATTTCTACGGCCTTGGCTGGCATCAAGGACATGGAAGATGGTCATTGAATTATGCGGCAGTCCGCAAAATGCAGTTTCCGATAACATCAGTTTGAAACCATCAAACTATGACGCACATGCCAAATTTCCCATGTAGCAAAACGTCAGAATAACGAATCCTGATTGCGCCTTCTCCCTATGCTAGCAGGACTAACCCTACTTAGGGGGACTTTGGTTTTGCAGGCTCCTCCATTCACCCCTTGGGAATGACCCACCCTAGAATTTGCCACAATCAAATCTCTGAGAACCTCATTCATAGGATTGAGCCCGCATCAGTGTTGATATTTAATTAAGAAAGTAAAATCCAAAAGTGCAACTCCTCATATAAATGTTAAACGTAACAAATTCAATGCCAACTTTAAAGAATTCTTCGTTTCATCAAAGAAAGAATTCCAATTCACTTCGAATTAGAAAACCAGCTCATATCGAACAGCATCCAAACTCCAGTTCATCATGGGATGATTCGCAAAAATCGCTGGCTTACCAACAAATATCTGAAATTAAACTTACTGCAGAAGTAGGAGAAACTTATACCGGACGAGATTGGATATTTGAAGAGTATGGGCTGGAAGATTTGGCAAACCTCTCTATCCCACCAAGAAGACACTCGGATCCAGCAACCGGAAGGTATTATTTGTCTAATCATAGTGCTTCTGCCAAAGACTTGAACGCTTCTCTAACTTATTCTCCTCCAGAAAAATTAAACTCGTCAGACTCTGGTGTTTCCGTTGGTGGTATCCCAGACTTGTTCACCGCAATGTTGGACGAACTCCAATTGCCAGATACCCCAAATGTAAATACAATCAAAGAAGTGCAGTTTCCGGACCACGAGGGTGAACTGTACTTTTCCAGCACTCCAGATTCAGTAGGAAAGAAGAGATGGTGCAGTATTACCAAAAACAAATTTACAGTGTTCCGCTCATTCAAAGACCGAAGCGTTATTCTATCAATCCGACTGGACCACACATGCAAGATATTCCCCAAAGAACCAAAAAGCATTAACCAAAAGTCATTCGGGTTTAAAGTGTCATTCTACCCATCGATCCATGACTTTAAACCAACAATGCTGGACTTTAACTCAGATTCAATGGTGGTTATACTGCGGTGGGTAAACAAGCTTACCAAGTCCTGCCTGACTAACCAAAACTTTTCAAATATTGCGTTTATGGACACTGCGCTATCCATTCCAAAGAGAGGGCAGAGCTTAAAGCCATTACCAAAGAAAATGCAAAACTTTGGTTTCAGGAGTTTGAAATAAATTGTATATTTTAATTTAAACTGTAAGAAATTTCTATCAACCCTTCGAGAGCCAGTTGTTGACAACTTTAGCCTTTTCGCCCCAGCAAACTTTCAGTAGGTGGCCCAACTCCAAACTGTGGTAGCTTTCATTCATGATGCCTCCGCTCAACAGATACCGCGGAGTAGGCGTATACTGGATCAATTCTTTTATCTTGGAAACCACACCCGGATCAGCCGATTCAGCAATTTCATCTAACATTAGTTGCTTGCATACCATCAATATTTCGCTTTTTGGTTTTAGTATCCATTTCTTTGACGATCAGTACCAAAATTGTTCTGGCGAGCTGCTTCTCTGCTGTAGAAGTAGAATCCAAGGATTCCAACAGAACTTTGACTATTGGTCGATGCAACACTGCGCTTTTGAGCAGAGATGGGCTGTTTAGCTGCACTTCCAAAACCCACCGCAGGAATTCAACTGTAACTTTGTTTGTCAAGGACCGCTTGATTAAAGTTACTAAATTACAATCACCATCCTTACTTGATGGCATTGGTTTAGCATTAATCAAGAGATGATTGAATTTGTTAAGCAAGCTGCGTTTAGAATCGTTTGTTTCTGTAAATAATTGATCAATATCATTTTCGAAATAAACGACCTGCTTTGTATTCATATCTGGCAATGCCTGGATCCCGTGCAATATTTTAACCAATAATACAGAATGGAATTTTAATCCATTCGTGTTTTCTGAATTGTAAACTGCAATATCGTTGCACAGATTGGTAATTCTTGCATAAACCGTACTTGAAAATAAAGTATTACTGTTCTCTAATTCGTTTATCCTTGCCACTAGAACTTCAATTACATCCACAAACTGATTCATATAGAAGGTGCGGTCTGCTTTCCCATCCCATTTCGTAGGTGTGCTTACAAAAGCCTTGAATAGTCTCAACAAAAGTGCAGGTAGAGCCAAGAGTATTTTGTTTGGAGTGCTGAGAGAAACGGTTGCAGAAATCCCCTTCAGGTAACTTAGTATTCCTTGTCTAGTAATCAAGGTGGACACCGCAGATGGAATGTCGCACAATTTGAAAATGATCTAAATTAAAAAGAGGTAACCTGGAATACCAGCTGCTTCGCAAACATGTCAGCCATTGGCGACACAAAATAACTTTGCAGAATATCAAGTACAAATCGACGTTTAAGTAACTGGAAATCTACTTTGGTGGCAAGTCCGTGCAATATTAATTTTAATATCCAATGTCTGTCTTTTCTGTTGTCTGATGATTGAGAGTAAAACATTTGGTAAAACATTGGAACGTCCGTCAAATCCATAGCTGGGCGTTGTAAACAGAACCTGTTGATTTGAGGGTACAGATCCGAATCTGGTTTCAACATGATTGCGAGCGATTGAGCAACAAAACATGCCATCATTTGAGGGACTTTTGGGTATGGTTCTTCATCAGTTGGCCCAATTGCATTTCTAAAGGTTGATAATACCAATAATGTTTGGTTACGTTCTTTCAAATCGCTTTCTAACAACAAATCATAAAAGTCGGAGATCAAATGGTGAGCAAGACTTTTGGTATTTAGACTGGTGCTAGACAATGCCATTACAGCCATCCCAACAACGTTTGATTCCAGCAACAGGTGTAAATCTGCATAATCTGGCTGTTGCAAAATGTTCCAGAACAACAGCAGAAAGAACGCTGGGTCATACGTGGGTGATATACCGCTAGAAAATGTACTGTTTTGCTTGTAATCTAGTTCAAGTATATCTCTATCGGAAGGGAACCAATTGAGAGAATGTACCATCCAAGGTATGTCAATAGCATTTAAAGTTTCAAATACAGGCACAAACTCCTGCACTGGCTCGATTTTAGCAAATTGGCCAATGTAGTTGGTGATTGAAGTGTCTTGCAGCCGCTCGTAGCCAACAATGATCTTTAGTGCACATATATCTGATTCAGAAAGTGTACCGTGGTAATTTGCCATTATCTTTGGCAAGTGGTCAATAGATAACTTTCCAGTGAGCAACATAATTTCGTAAAGAAGCGTCAGGAGCATTGGTTTTGCAGGATGATTCTCTGGGATTGCTTTGGTGTTCAAAATATTGTCCGCCTTGACTATAGAGTCGTATGCTGAATGTGTGGTAATCATAACATCGAGCTTGGAAATCTATTTCAGTTGAATTTTACCTTTGTGTGCGGCAATAAATAAATAACAAGTTTGAGAATAGCAGGGTCCGTCAAACGGTATTTAATGCACTGCATAATTACGGAATCAACATCGTCTGGGTTAATAGATTCCAGACTGATTTTTTTTCTCAATAAATAATCAATCAGTTCGTGCAGAATTCCTTCCTGCTCGACTTCAACCTGGGTAACCGCCAAATTCTTTTTCCTAGAGAGAAGGATACTCTTGATAAATAATAAAATAGCAGCAGCAATGCTTGTTTTGTCTACTGAGACCCGGTCAATTGCAGGAAGTAGATTGAAAAACCGTGTTAGATTTTCCAAATACTTTTTTTCTGCATGCAGTTCTTTGAATCCTTTCTTTACCAATTTCTCTGCTTTTTCTTCAAGTATAATATAGAGAATTTGAAGCAATTTCTCGTCAAGTTCCCACAAACTGATTTCCACTAGTAATTTACACATTTTTTTGAGAGGCTTCATAACAAAGGCTGGAACGGCGTCAATTATTGCACAACTTTCAAAATCCACTATTGAAGTGCCGAAATTCTCCACAAACTCTTTTCCCTCAAACTGATGTTCTTGAAGCCAATCTAACACACAGGGCCAATGGAATACAAACGATCTTACTATCCATCCAACATATTCATAATCACCAGCCTTCAGCAACTTGGTAATATGCTTAGCTTTAAGTTTGGAAACTAGCAAAGAGTTTTTGAAAATTGGAGGCAATTTAATTTTCGATTGAATGCACAATTTCATTGTCGCATACAATAAATCCAAATCGTTTGTTTTTAAATTTTCCACACAGTACAAAAACAATTTATCGTGCAATTTCAACTGCAACAATTTTGGGATTTCATCGTCAAATAATCCAGATTCCAAGATATCCAAATGAACTGGCTTGTAATTCTCTAAATCGTTCAAGAATAACGTCCTATAAAATGTGTAATGTTGTTCATCCAAACATTTCAACACTACTTTTGCAACTTTAGGCTCGAGGAATCTTTGTTTTATAACCATATTTTCCAAAATAAATGAACAGTCCTTGTCGACAATATAGAGTAATAAATCCAAGAATATCGAATCAGAATCTGGATGAGGTTTAGCATTCATGTAAAACAATCCGCATTTGATTACCAGCTCCTTGTCTATTTCACACCACTTGGCTATTTGTTCTTGAATCTCTGGAGCATCATTTTGCATATACAATTGATCAAACAATACTTCAATCGTATGCATTGTATCCCAGTTATTGATTTTACTTCCCTGAATCAACATAGCAGTGTCTATATATTCTTGCTTAAAGTTCAAATCACGTTGGGGAATAGATGACAGATCACTTGTAATCAAATCATTCACTTCCAAGACTTTGGCGAGATTTCCTTTCTTCAATTTGACAGTTTCCCCGTTCATGCGTTTGATCCAACTTTCAAGCGAACCCTCAAATCCGATTTTCGCCAAATCCATTCCCGAATAAATTATATCGTCAATAATGAATTTTATACAGCTGATATCACTCTTGTCCAAAGAGTAATAAATCACTGGCACTCCTGGTTCTGCAATATCCAATAATTTGTAATTTCTACTATCCTTGTACAGTACTTGAGAGATATAATCCAAGTCAAACAATCCCAAATTCCTTTTGAATGTCTTGATGGTATTCTTTGGAAATAGAATAGTATTTGTAAGCCAATTGTCAAATATCATGCCCAAGGATAAAAGTTTCTTTATGGTATCGGACGACTGGTTCCATTTAAAGTCTGGTATTTTTTCAATCAACCTCGTAAATATCTCTGACTGAATATCAAATTGAAGCAACTTTGTAAAGTCAAACCTTGTCTTTCGCAACTGCTCAGTATTGAATACTTGATAAAAGTACAGCAAATGCAGGTGTGAAACGATTAATTCCTTTGCGTCGATTGATCCACCACTTAATTTGTCTTTTTGGAACAATGCAAGGATGATTTGAACATCTGGTATTTGGTTCCTTATACTTTCAAGTATTAAATCATTCCACTCTATATTCGTTGATATTGAAATTACACGTTCAAGTTTTTTAAAGCAATTTACCAATAGCTGCGAAATGGCGAATCTGATTTCAACATCATTGGATTGTAGTGATTTTGAAGCGATGGATTTGTTCAATATTGTTGGATAAATGTTTTGTAGTGCAGAGTGGATGTCTGGTAACGGATTTCCATCTTGAAGATGGAGACTTTTGTCTTCCTTTTCCAATTGTCTTGCTTTGTAACCAAAATGGTTCGGAATATCTAAATTGACAATTTCCATAATCAAAGAAACATTGGCAAAGTAAGATACACTTGATCTAGGTTCAATTGAAAATTTGACTTGATCAAAGAAACTACTATTAAAAACAAGTACTGTTGAACCAATTCCGGACACTTTTTTAGAATCGAAATGAGTAGTTCGCGCTGTTTTAAATCACTGGTCTTCAGGTGCAGTATTAATTTGGACAAGTTGAAATTGTGTAATTTTCCATACCAGCCAGAATCCTGAAAGCACACACCAGATCCAACTGTAGTACACAGCTTGAGAAGGAACGAATGCCCAGCAGCTGCCAATGATTCCTTGTCGTACAGTTGGATAAGCTGCTCCAGGATATAATTGCTAAACAGCAGAGACTTTGATGTTCTTGATATCTTGTCATCATTCACAATAACTTGCATCGTATTCAGGACATATTCGACGGTCTTTACATTATCATTTTTCAGATCCTTCAGCATTGCTCCAACAAAATTCTTGATTTCCAACAAGTATTGTCTGGTAGAAGTATCTGTCCTTTTCAAAAGAGTACAAACCAATTGAATATACAAACTCCTAATATCGCTGGGCATCTTGTCATCCTGCGTCTTTCTCCTGATTTTCAAAATGGAATCAAATTGCTTTAGATTAAAATTAAAGTTATGCGCAAATTCTCTAGTTGAATATGTAGCAATCGCAATCATTAATTTTAAAGTTGAAGAAATTGTAGAATGCTTTCCGCTTAGATTTGTGTATATTTGAGATAAACAAGTTCTTGTGATTGTTTTTGCAAGTGTTTTGCTGGTGTGCATGTAAAGGGCTAGTGATTCCAGGACAAGGCATTCCAATTGAGTTAGATTATTTTCAATCTGCCATTGCCAAAGATTCAATAATAATTCATCAGTCAAGTGTTCCGGCTGTTTGTGTTGTAGGAATTGTCGCAGCTGCACTTCAATCACACTGGCATTCTGCGATTCTATAGCTTCCTTGATATTCATTTTTTTTTGTTTTGAAAAAAAAAAGTATAGCAGTGGTGATATTTTCGGCTTGTTTAGATTAATCTTGTGAAATAGTAGAATCTCTCTCAAGCGGTTTGCAGCTTATTGTTGGGACATGAAAGTTTGAAAATGTACACTTTATTTTTCGAGTAGCTGCATGTTTACGGTGAACCAAGAGGGGAGATTATTTGGCAACACAACCAATTCAGTGTCAAACAATTCTATAAACTGCTCAACCAAATACCTGGCTTTATTCCCTGCGAAAGAGCGGTACTAAATTAACATGGAATACTTCATAAACGATAGAATTGAAATTCCAACCTTGCAGTTTACGCAAGCATCCGATTAGACATCCGGTTTCTAGAATGCCAGTCGTACACATCACTAATAACGGATGCATATCTGCATTGAGTGTGATTTCCAGTCCTTCCTTTACCAATTCTTCACTCACTGGTCTCCAACTATTGGACTTGAAAGGCTGCTGTAAATGAATCAATGCGATCTTGTTCTCTACCATTAGCACAATCCATTGAAGAATATCTAATTCCCGTGTGATTAAATATTCCAATTATAATTCCATGCAGGATAAGAATCTGAAAACCACCTACCTTGGGTGTACTGCAAGAGAGATTTACTTGGCAGTTCGGGAGACAGTAAAAGTATAGTTTTCAGATTCTTGTAAAAGCTAAACGAGCTTTGTTGAATAGCTGCTGATCTATAAACATTCCTTTCCACAATTGCGTATGCTTCGGGCACCATTGGGGGTTTTAAAACACTATTGTTTGAACGAGATTTTCCAAATTCAAAATTTAATGAAAAGCATCTCTGAATTAAACAAATCAGCAGATACCAGTAATTTATTAAGAGATTTTCCAGATATTGATCCTAGAGGATGGATAAAGAAAGCCAAGCAGCTGTTGGAAGAGGTTCTTTTTGCTAATATAGGGAACGGCAAAGCATAGCGAGGGTCAATACGAAGAAGCGTATATCTTGCTATTACGAGGAGTGTCGATAGTAATGGAGGTCATTCCTAAACATAAAAAGTTTGATAATTCAGATATTCAATACCAGCAAATTAGAAGCAAAATTAACCAGCCGTTTCAGATATTAGACTCAATTAAGGAGCTAGTGAAAAAAAACAATTCAAGGAATGATTATCAGTTTCAAAGTAGCCAGAATAAACCGCAGACTCCTCCAAAGACTGACTTTAGACCCCAGTCGCCAAATATGACTTACAGACCACAGTCTCCGCAGATTGATATCCAGAATCAATTTAGACCTCAATCACCAAATGCTATTCGCACTAATGTTAAACCAGGCATACCTCCTAAGGATGTAGTCTTACCGTTTAAACCGCAGACTCCACCGAAAGAGAATAACAGGATCATGGAAGCAATTACTTGTCCTGAATTAATAGATTTACTGCAAAAGAATCTATTCATTGTTTTATTTGATGTACGGGAGATTGAAGAGTATATCCAAGGACATATTGCATTTAGGGGGAGAGGAGGTGTAGTTTATATGGAACCAACTTGGTTTACTCCAAAGTAGCTTTTGCTAACCTAGTGTAACTATGGGCCAATTGTCTAGTCATTTAAAAACATTCAATTCCAAAGATTCTGTGAATCTCTTTGAAAATGTCAACCATGCAGACACCATTGTATTTTATGATTTCAATTCAACTACAAAACAAAAGTTTAATGAATTATATGATGTGCTGTACAGTGATTTCCAGAACATGCCAAAACAGGTGCCCAAAGTATTGGCAGGAGGGTTTCAAGCATGGAATTTTTTTGTTACGAATGGATTCAACTATAACGACTGGATAGAAATCGGAAATGGTATTGGGATAAAGCCGATGAACGGAAGAGTGCCTCCGAATCAAAGTCCTGGGAACATAGGATTAACAAAATCACAAAGCGGAATGCTGAATAGTCAGCCTTTAATGAACCAGCAAAGCGGAATGGTGAATAATCAAATGGGACCAAATATTAATCAGTTGGGATCTTCAAAAGCAAATATAACCCAGTTTCAACCGCAGCCTAATTCATTTATTGCTCAACAGATCAACAGACCAACCGATCTCAGCAGACAAAATAGCAACTCTCAAAGTAACTCGCCACTACCTGGAAGTAACATTACTCCTACTTTGAACAAACAGTCTAGCTTTGCACCGCCAATGAGTCAATTAAAGCAGGTACCGCTGACAAACGGGCCCAATCTGAACTATCAAAACACTAGCAGCTATTCAAGTAGCCCTATACCAAATCAAAGTGGGTTTATTTCAAATGTAAATTATTCGACAGCTACAACAAAACTCGTTCACGAACCAGTTGCTGCAACCACGATCAAAACTTTTGAATTGCCAAAATCAGAGAAGAATAGCCTTAATCCTGTTTCAAATATTATACAATCTTATGAAATAGAAGCTCGTACCAGATCTCCCGAGCCACAGTCAGAACTAGAAGCCAGATTTGCAAATCTTAGAGCTAGACCGGCCAGCAGATCAAATTCAACAAAATCCAAAGATCAAAGCAAAACTGCTCTTCCAGAACGTTCATCCTCCATCACAAACAAAACCAAGCCAATCGTCAATATCAATACCACAGTTGCACTGAGTGCTGAGAGTTTTGAAGACCCTTTCTTGTCATTTGTGCAAAAGTCGCCCCTGCCTATCAATGAAATGATTTCTAGATTTGATCCAGGCTACAAACTAACTATCCCTGAACCTAAATTTACCCGAGATGGGATGCAAAAACCATTGATTTCATTGCCAACAACACCAGTTGCTCCACCTGCAGACAGTGCGTACATCCTTGCATCACAAAAGTACCCTGAAATCCAAGTTTCATATCCAAATGTTAGACATTCGCGATCAAATAGCCCGTCGTTTAACAATAGCTCGACAATTGATCAGTTTAGCGCAAAATATCCAACTTTGCAGGAGATGGAAAAGGCAACCCCGCCTCCAGTACCAACAAAGATCAAAAGCCCTACTGGTTTTAAGCCAATCGAAAGGACGTCTGGCCTGACCCCTCCACCTGTTCCTGTCAAGCCTTTTGGAGAACGCATCGCAATGAGCAGTACATCTACCTTCAATGAATTGGAAAGAAATGCTCAAATGATGAATTATCAAAACCAAAACAGCCTAATGCACGGTAACTTGCCAAATACTAAACCTCTCCAATCAAACTACCCAGTGCCAATGCAACACCAGCTGCAAATGCAGTTGACCCCGCAACAAATGCAAATGCAAATGCAACAAAATACGAATAGCATGCAATACAAGATTCAACCACCTCAAGTGCCTGTAAAACCGCCAATGAGTAATATTCGCAATGATGTGTCTATGGTGCCACCTCCAATAGCAAAGAAACCAACGTAAAATTTACTAATGTAGAACTTTATCGCCAATCTCTTCTCCAAATAATGGTGTTCCACCGCCATTACCATCCAAACATTTTATCACAAAAAGACAATCCACTATTCATCACCAAAATCCAATTGAAAGAGCATTTGGTCTATCTGGACTACGCAACTTGGGAAACACATGTTTCATGAATTCCACCATTCAGTGTCTCAGTGCTACTATACCCTTGGCGCGTTACTTTTTGAATGGCAGTTACAAGAGACATTTAGCAAGAAATAACCCCTTAGGCAGCCAGGGCAAAGTTGCAGATTCGTATGCGGCGCTTATTCAGTCCCTGTGGTCTTGTGAAGATCCCGTTGTTATCCCTACCGAGTTTAAATCGTGCGTAGGAGGGCTTCACCCTAGTTTTGCTGGCAACGAACAACAGGATTCCCAAGAATTCTTGGCATTCTTGTTGGACCAACTGCATGAAGATTTGAATGTCGCAAAAAGGCCATTCCCACCAAACGGTCCTGATCTTGACTCTGAAGATTATGCACCTGTTGAATTCATGCAGCTCGAATGGTCGAAATATCGTGCTAGGAACTGGAGTATTGTTGTAGACATGTTTCAAGGCACACTCAAGTCCATGCTGCGCTGTTCCGCGTGTGGAAAGGTACTTTGGTTTAATTCTAGACATCAACTACCTATAACCAATTCATGTACTTGACTGTACCTATCCCCCCAAGGAACAATAGAGGGATGAAAAGTGGGCCAGTGTCCCTTTACGAGTGTATTAGCACATTTCTAGAGGAGGAAACATTGGACGGCGATGATATGTGGCATTGTCCAAGATGCAAGAAACCAAGGAAGGCGACAAAGAGACTGTCTATTGTTAAGCTACCTACAGTATTACTTATCCATCTGAAGCGATTTTCGTATAACGGACCATTCAGAGACAAACTAGACACCGCTGTTGACTTCCCCATCAAGTAACTTTCGCTGACATAGCAATACTGATCTGACTCCATACATGGAGCACATCCGTGAACCGCAGCAATACATGTACAATCTTTACGCAATATCAGTACTTTATGATTAATCCAGAATCACTATGGTGGACTGAATGGCGGCCACTACACTGCCCACATTAAAAACCACAATCACAATAAATGGTTCAACTTGGATGACTCGAGAACAAGTGGAATCGACGAGGAAGAAATCAAAGTAATTTGGCTTAATATTAGGGTAACGCAGCGTATATACTGTACTATGCTAGAGCGAACGTAACAGAAATGAGAGATTGGTGGAAAGGAAATCCTTAATGTACTTAATATAATTGAAATATTTTATTATAGTCTAAGTTTTAATGCTTTTTCAAGCACATAAATTACTTCAGATCGATAAAATGTTTTCGCATCCATCAATGGTGTTCTCCCCCATCTATCTTTTGGTTCAAGATTAACGTCGATATGTGGGGGGAGATATTTCGAGTCGTCAATCGAGGCTGACGAGAATGATCTTGTCATTGCTGTTGGTTCCTCACCGGTCAAAGTAAATAAATAGTTGACGATTTCAATCTTGTTTGCAGTTGCAGCCTATCATTAGTTGCAAGTACTTGATGCAAGATGGTTCGCCCATCTTCGTTGGCGATGTTTGGATTAATACCGCATTCAATTAATAGCTTGATGTGGTCCAAGTCATTTCTCGTAACAGATTCAAATAGTTGGTTTGCAATTTCTGAAGCTTCTTCTTGAGCAAAATGCGCACCGGCTTGTCGGAGTAATTGTGCAATTTCCTTGTGGTGAAAGAATACAGAATTGTAAAGTGGGGATCTACCAAATTTGTCACGCAGATGTACATTCGCACCATGATGCAATAATAATTGAACCACCTCTAACTGATTGTCAATTGCAGCTGCGTGGAGAGCTGTAATTCCATCATTGCTAGGCTGATTAATCATAAATTCAAATTCTTGAATCAAAAGTGAGAGAGTCTTGACATCTCCTTGTCTTGCCGAATGGCAATAAGCAAGAGGGACAAGCTGTCTTTCCAGTCCTACTGTATCATGTTCGCCATCGGTACCAGATTCCAAATCATGGGTCGAATCCCTTCTTTTCAAATCGAAATTGCTTTCCATCGGAGTCTGTTGAATAGAATCTTGCGTGGCGACACCTAAAAGTGACATTACAGAACTAATCAGCGCATTTTGTGACGAAACTAGCACGTTAGGGTTTTGGTAAGTGAATCTTTGGCGGCGACTAACCACAGTCAATTCCCCACGCAGGCTTTTTCTAATTAATGAACGAACTCTTGCAGGATCCTCTTCATATTTTCCTAATAAATAACTGAGCTTTGTCAAGGCACATTCTGGGGTCATATCTGATCCAGGAACAACGCCGATATTCAGCAATGCCACTCCAGTTTCATACAGGCTAGTAACAGTTGCTTTTTTGCACTTGTTAGTTAAAAAGTACCTGAGAGCAATTCACAATGACAACACCTCTATCACAAGCATCTTTCAAAATAGCTAAAATGTCTTTTCGGTTTGTAGGAGCATTTCCAGACCCATAAGTTTCCAAGACAACGCCTTTAATAGCAGGTGAAAAGAATGCTTTTACAGTTGCTTCAGTAATACCGGGGAATAGTCGCAAAGAAGCAACTGATGAATTCAAAACCTTTTGTACCCTAAATCTCGCTATTCGCTTGGGCTGCCAAATGTTTTCCCAACTAACATCTATAATAAACTAGGCAATTACCAATATTTATCCCAACGTGCACTAGTGGTCTTAAATTTGGAGACTCGAATGCGTTAAATTCAATCGCATTAACTTTGGACGATCGATTACCCCTGAATAACTTGTTGTCAAAGAACAGTCCAACTTCAGGGATAATATAATGGCCAGCAATAGTTAATGCTCCCAGCAAATTATCTATTGCGTCGGTACGCACTTCTGATATCGGCACTTGTGATCCAGTCAGAATAACAGTTTTCCCCAGGTTTTCCAATAAAAAACTAAGTGCACTGGCAGTGTATGCCATTGTATCTGTTCCATGCAAAACAACAAATGCGTCGTACAGCTCGTAATTCATTTCAATATCCGTAGCAATTTTAATCCAGTCCGACATTGTCATATTGGAGGAATCCAACAGCGGCTTGTATTCTAGCACGGAATATCTAGTGCGTTTGTTGAACAACGAATATGGAGTGATCAAGGCTTGCAATTCTCTTTTTTGAACATTGATTCCATTTATCATGTGAGTGTATTCCTGCTCATCTGGTTTGACTGAAACATTCACTGAATTGAACAAACTTAATTTATCGTCTTCCATTTCATGGAAACGAGGATTTTGAGCTAGTTTGTGGGTGATGTATCCCTCTTCAGGCTTGTATCCCCCAACAGAATTTTTCATACCAATAGTTCCCCCAGTGTATATTAATAATACCCTAGTCGTGTCGACTGGGACCATGTTGTTAACCATTAGATTGTCCAGTTGGGAGTTTACACTGTCGTTGGTGTACAAGTGAGGCTCCATTATCAATTAGCAAAAAAAATTAACTTTAATTTGTCATTTATGTGCATATCATTAGCCTAAATTCTCTGAACCTCAAGTCATATGCATTAGTCAGGTGTGAGGTTGTTTGGCGGCTCGTTCAAACCAGCAGGTTGGTGACTCAATCCAGCTGCGGTAAATTATCTCGGTGAAGAGGTACTAATTATCTCACTGGTAAAGGGATGTATCCACTAAGCGAAACACTGAAAACTAGGTACGTTCTCAGGGTATTATAAAGTGGGATTTAGTCTTGCACAGCGCCATTTATAACACTATAATTGCATTGCTAAGTGATATGGTATAAGCCGATCGTGGTAAATATGTAAAGTTTTCAAACTTTCAAAAAAGAAAATATCAGTGTGGCTTGGGGTTTCAGAGTTTCACAAATATTAAATTGTCCAAAGTTCTCCAATAATTTTTTGTTTATTTTTTGATCTTACATCACACATGTTTGTTTATATTTTGCTCTCACGTTATGTATGTTTGTTTGTGAAAATCCACGCGTCTTGATATAAATAAGGCGACAATAGATTTTTGTTGTAAAAAGTATCGTTGATATGCATCGAAGGAAGAAGCGTTATTTTGCTGGCAGCTTGTATTATCAGGTTGCTGTGCTTCTATCTTACGCTTCTTCGATGCATATCAAATGATACTTTTTACAACAAAAAATTGAACACCATTTGCAACATTACTTAAAAATAGATTTTTGGTTGTTTCAACTTTGAAACCCCAATGCGAAATAAATAGATGCAGCCGGTTTATTTTCTTTTGAAAATCGCAATCAACAAAATAATGAACACCATGACAGGCTGGCTCTTTTGCAGACCTTTGAGCAGTTTGATGATGAATGAATCGTTAGCAACTTGGGTTTCCTTCTTTTGTTCGGCGATTGCGACGTTACCAAGGGATTCTTCAACCAATGCACTGGTTTTTATATCTAACAGATTCTTTTTCATTTGTGAATTGGCTCTGCGCATAGAAATCGGGAACGCCTGAGTAGTGACAAGATTAACAACAGATGCGGGTAACCAACCACCCAAGTCACCTGTAACAATTTGTACACATCTTGAGCGTTTAGGATTTCCAGATGGATGAGGCCCTACAATTAATCCTGCTATTTCAGCAGTCATACAAACATCCCCACTTGGCACCTTGTAATCTGGATGTGAATCAACAGATTTAGTTACATTAATGTATCTTCCATCATCCAGTTTAGAAATAAATCCAACTACTAGAGCAGATCGCGGTGCAGTTGGGAAAATACCTTTGGTCCTCATAAACTACCATTAAGATTAAATTACTTGAACCGCAGTCATCGCAGATAATCTTTCAACGATTCCAGATGCTTGACAAATTTCATCCCAAGTATTTCTAGTTGAAATATTAGCAATGTGATCAAAAGTCTGTTCCGGTGACGCTTCAAAATCAACAACAATTCTGAAAAACATCTTGTCACTGTCCTGCTTCTGCACAGAAATGCTGTATTCTCCCTTTTCTTGAGTCAAAACCTGCTTCCAGATAGAATCTGGCTTACCAATGGGATGTTTTTCTGTATCTGCTAAATCAACTAAGCGGTCTCTTAACGCTGGGTATTCGTTAATGAATGGATCTGGTTTGTCGAATGTTTGTTGGACTGGCTTTTGTTCTTTAGGTGCTTGTTGGTCTGCCTTTGGTTTTTCCAACCCAGCAAAGTGAGCAATGTTGGGAAATCCAAGGTATGGATGGACGGCTGTGATTCCAACCAGTCCCAAAAGGAACACTGTAATAAAGTTTGGATTAACATCAAATATTTTGATTGAAATAAATGTGGGGATAGAGACGGATATAATTACTAAAGTTGTCACAACCAGGGGGGTTAGTGAGTGTGAATTCATGAGGGTCTAGTGGATTCAGAAAGGAAACTTTTGAGGGCGGGAGATTTTGGAAAATCACGATTTTCACCCGCATATGAAAGTCAGACGATCCTTGACCAGATTTATTAGCAATTCCGGAGACGAATCCTATTTGCATTTGGGTACTTAAATCGCTGCGAGGAAATATCCTCCTAGTATAGGTGTGTGCACGGATGTATTGATTTACTGGAGACACCAATGCGAGGAGCAAGTTAATCAGCCTAATTAGAATCGATTTGAAATAGTGCCAACCACTTTCAACTATATTCAAGATAGTAATATATTCACTGACTGTCGCCATGGATTTTTACAAGGGTTTGCAAAAACAGTTGTGGATCTGAAAATGGAAGTTGAAATAGCCCCAGGAATATATCTAACAAAGAGAAAATCAGAACTAAACCCAATGCAAAAAGCCCAGCAAGAGCAAAAACAGTTCCTAGAATCCGATCCGAAAGCTTATTACGAATACCTGTCTGGCCAAATACACATAACCGAAAGAGCTATTAATCAGCTGGAATACTCAAACAAGGAAATGTTTGAACATGATCCCAACGATCCGGATTTTATCGAAGTAAATATTGTTGACCTAGGCGATTGCAGAGAACATTATTGTGATTGATAGACAAAAAGTACACTTGCAAGAGATGGAAAAGAAGAAAAACGAGTTGGCAGCTAAACTGGGCATATGCTTAAAGGAGGAGCTGGAAAGCAAGGAGTTTGTGATTGAAGGTGATGCAAATCAAGTTTTCTTGTAAATTCAAACTTTTTTATTTTACCACTCTTCTTTAGTAATTTCTTCAGAAACAAAGAGTATCAGAGATGAAAAGTACCTTGGCCAGAAACCGCGGTACAGTGAGGTCAATCCTTGTCCTAGACCAACGAGAGTCTTCCAAGTACCTTCCTTTTCTTGTTCTACATTTCCGTATACACTTTGCCAATCCTGTTGAGAAATATTTTTGTTCTTTTGCGGTTTCCTTGGTCCTTCTTCCTTTACCACGCTAATCAAGACATCCAAGATACCAGTATATGGTTTGTCACTTGTTTCGATGCACGAATCCAATCCCTGTTGAGAGGTTTGTGCATCTATTCTTTGCGCCTGCAGTCTCTTTCTTGCCAATTCTATCGGCGCCATTACCAGTGATTCCACGCCTAAACAGCAAGCTTGAGCCAATTTGTACAATACTGGTGAAAATGTTGTATCCAATCCTAATTCCTGCTCAATAAAGCAAACCGACCCGTATCGAATTAATGGAGAGATGGTATACACCAACGCAGTGGGAATGAGCGACTTTGCAGTGTACAAAGTAGAAAGAATAGATGAATTCGGATATGGCCTTTCTTCCTGGGCAATGAGGAATAAAGCATGGAATGGTCCGTAATACTTTTTTCTTTTATGACTGTTGGATTGCACAATAATTCTACATTAACAAAATAAAACCTAGTGCGGACTAGTTCTAGCGGTGACAATAATGACCCAGTTATAATATGTGAACAAACCATTGTGTATGGATTAACGTCTTCGTAAACATCAAAAAAATCGTTTACCGATTCTTCAATGGTTGGCTGGATGATTTTATAAAGCGATTGGAATAAGCCTTGAGTCAAGTTGCCCTTGAACAATGAGGCCCATCCCTCTTGCTCCGAATCAATAATTGTTTTAGCAGAATCAGCGACATTCCATCCTTCCAATCGCTTGAAATATAACGGGACAGGATTGTTTCCATCGATCGATTCAAAATCATGCTACATTAGTAGAAAATACTTGCTCGTCATTTCGCTTTTGAATTTGAACGGTTGAAAGGGTTTCAAGCACTATTAATGGCGTTGACAAGATACTTTGGAGTAATTGCTCGATGAAGAATGTCGGCCAGTCTGTATCCTCTTCAAATTTGAAATTAAATGTCGGTTTTGATTCAAGTTCGTATCCTTCTAGTTTTTCTTCCGCGATGCCAAACATTAGAAATGAAACTCCAACCTTCAAGTCAAATTTAAACATAAAATTATATTTAGTTGCCACACATCAATAGACTGAGGATATTATATAGTAATTTAAACTTTTCTCTCATGAAGAGCCTTTTCCCGAAAATCAATGTTACATTATGAGGTTGTTTTGATAGTAAGAGGAGCCTTTGCAGGAATAGGTATTCATAAGCAGTGAGTTTGTGAGGATGATTGTTGGCTTGCGGTTCTGGTTGCTGGCCATCATTGATTTGGCAATTTCCTGGTTGCACGGTGCCATCAGACTGTTGGTCAGTCTCCTTACAGAGAGACAAGTGCTCTATGTCTTCATACAGACAGCATTGCAGTAACTCGATAGGTAAAGTGCTGGCAGGAGGATCATGAGGTTGACACTCTTTTTCGGCAAGAGTATCCATGGTATTGGTACGGACGATATTCAGCGCATCAAACATCTCCAAAGTTTCTAATGGGTGTTCAATTGGCGAACAGTTGTAGACTTGGTTGATATCTCGGATTTCGGACTCGTATGATTCTTTAAGTCTTTGAATTTCCATTTCATAATTCAATTTGAGTTCTTGAACTTGTCGGTCGCTCAAAATTTGTAATTCGTTCATCCCAGTGGTAGACTCTGACTGTAAAGCGCGATAATCGCTGGCAAGTTGCTGAATTTCCCGAGTCAAAGTATAGGCTTTGTCGTTACATTGATTTAATTGATCCAGATGATTTTTTTTGTCCAGCGACATTTGGTTATTCTTTGCGCGTAATTTTCTATTTTCAAGTCTAATTCGCTCCACATCTGCACAGAGCGAATCCATTTCCAGCAATTGCTCGTTAATAGAAATCAGCTCCTGTTTCAACTGAATCATTTCCTTTGCTTGTCTATCAATAATCTGTTGTTTCTTTCGAAGTTGGTTCTGGTTGAAATTTTCTTGATGGCTAAATTCCTCGTTCAATATTTCTAGGCTTTTAATCGTTTCCTGTTGCTTTCTTTTGGTGTCCAGTAGTTTATTTATTTGTAGTTCTGCTTCTTGTTGCTGCTGCAAAAATAAATGTGCGATTTCACACGCAGCTTCAAGTTCTATATTAAATCACTCTTCTACCTTGCTCTCGTTGCGCCAAGATTGCAGCAAGACTCTTTTCCGCTGGTGTTGGATCTTCCATTAAATTTTAAAAGGCAAACTGGTTTTTCTTTAAAATGATTAAATGTCACATGATTAACGAACGTGCAAACAACCTGCGGCATTACACATAAAAACAAGGCGGTTCTTTGGGCTTTGGGTACTACGACTGAGACCCAACGCTCAAGCATGCGAGAACCAAGTATTTATTCCCAGATCGACCACCTAGGACTGCCAATGAATACACGGAAACAGACTATCATCAGTGAGAAAAAGACATGTTTCTGTACATGTGGGAGGCAGATCATTCACGGCACCTATGTCCAAATCCCACTGCGGATCGCATTCGGAACACTAATCGAAATCCATGGCAAGGTTTATTAATTGTTGCTCATACTTGGAGCAAGTCTTTATATATTGGATCCCCACTCAAGTCAAAGACAGGGAGTGGATGGGCTTCAGTATTAAATATAAATTTGTCCAGCGGCAAATATTCGTCAGGGCTAAACAACAAGTAGATATACTTTAGTGTTTCTCCCAGGAAGAATGTCTGCATCTTATCTCTGAATAGCGGCGTCTCTATCCTTACATCATTCTAAATTAACAATAGCTACTATATCTGAATACCCGCCATCGGTAACTTTGCAATACTTTTCAAATGACTTGTAAATACTGTAGCCCCATTCTCTATATATGGATTTACCAGTCACTCGATAGAGGATAAATAATGACTCGACAGTTTCTGGTCTTAGTAGGTTATGGGTATCTAAATCGTGAATTTCAAAGTCTTCCTCGTTCACCCTGTTTGCGAAACCGTCTTTGAATCTGGTATCTGAGTCTGTTTCTCCATCATATGGCACTGCGTGTTTCTCTTTGTCGCTGACGATGGTTGAGTTAATATATGGTTTTTCATGATAGTAGAGCAGTCTTGTTGCTAAATCATAATCCACTGGTTTTTGCGGCACTACACTATCCGCTTTTGTTCTCCAGTGCACAATTTCCGGGGATAATCCCGTTAGTGTTTGTGCATTCATTTCATAGCATGACCTAGCCAGTTCCTCAGCCAGTTCCAAATCACGCAAGTCTACTGGATTCATTGCCTTTCTACCCTCCATTGTTATTCTCTTTCCTTTAGATGCCACCCACGCCATAGTACCAGGCAAGAAGCAGACTAAATGATCCATTTTTGGCGAAAGATTAGTGGTGCCCAAGGTAGTTTCCCCAACAAAGAACAAATGGTGAGGGTAAGACACATACAACAGCTTTTCGCGGATTCCCAAGATTGATTTTCTGTATTCTTCGATATACTTTGATTCAGTTTCATTAACAAGCAACCACTGCTTCCCCAGATATTCTACATTAACGATGGATACCATAATAAGAGTCGCCCCTCGAACCAAGTCGGACTTCGTTGGATACAAACTTTCCAATACTAGCACTGATATATACAGGAACTAATCCATGAGGCCGTTCCAAATTGAACACAACCTGCATAATTTCCTGCGCTTTATTCCAATACTTTGGATTCTTTGTCAGATACGTGAGGTATTTGAATTCCATTTGCAGAGTAGTTGCTTCAGACGTGCTAGCTCCAACATCTACATCAGCACTAAATACCTGGACTCGGAACTGCAACCCGTCGTGAAAAATCAATGGAGCTGAATGGTATTTTACTTGGTGAATCAAACGCAATTAGCAATAAATCTGCTAGAGCAACAGCCTTATCCAGAAAGAGCTGCTCTTCGGTAAACGTATAAGTAGAGAGCAACCCTCCCAATACACGGATTGTAATTTCAAACACATTGGATTCGCCAGTTCCGTCGAATTTCAAATCGGTTTCAATCCAGTGCTTGGCATCAAAGTAAATATCCTCCTGTTCCATTATCAGTGCTGTGTCAAGCGCATCGATGATTGTACATCCCATTGAAAACCAATTTGTTCCTATTTTTGATATTGGCAGCAGCTCATCGAAACCCCATGCACTAGCTTTGTAGCCGTTCCAAGCATGCCTGAAGGATTGTACCACTTCGTCTCTGCGATCATCCCATATATTTCGTTTCCGTCCAACAACGCTAATATTACCGTCTGATTTAAAAACCGTTCCGAAAATGAATATTGAGATTAATAATAGGATGAGCAATCTAAATGCTGTTAATTCTCGTTTGATTTTTCTCCAAAGCATTTCGAGATTTGGAAAATACAAAAAAGTATTTATCTGGGACTACAAGCTTTTTATTATGCTGTCTTTGATGATTTCCGATTCCTTGTCGAATTTGAGGGAATGCAGGGTGTCGAAATACTTGCCCTGGAGCGCATCTTGAACCTCAGCATTCACTCTCTTATCAGGACTTGCAATCTCGATTTCTTGTATTTCTCCATTCCTTACTTTAAGGTTAATATCCTAAGTCAGTAAAAATTACAGTTGGTCCCCAATCAAACTTTTCGTGTATCTTCAGCGTAAATGGCGGTGTTTGGTGGTATATCCATTCTCTAGTCTAGTATAAGAATCAAGCACCTTCAACTTTTCTAAATTTGCTTTGACAATTTCATTCATGTTTGTTTCGTCCAAGTACTCTACTTTTGGCGCGAATTCATCTCCATACGTCTTGTGAAATTCATTAATTGAGCTGGTACAAAAGTCCAAATGGCCGACAGTGTAAGAGAACTCCCTTAATTTTGTTACGATGGATCGCACACTCTCGATTCCATTTCCTACCAGTTGCTTCTTTTTAGGATTCAAAAACGTATTCAAAATCTTCAAATCAGTGTCAATCAACATTGTTCCATGGTGATACGCTCTGCTGTTGACCAGTTTGTAAGCACTCCCTGAAATCTTTTCGCTGTTGATTACCAAGTCGTATCGTGCATTCACCTCTGCTGGTATATCCAATTGGTGCAGCGCATTTCTGATTATTTTTACCGTTAAATCCCTTTCAAAGATATTTCTTGGCATGATATGGCAATAATTTGTATTTCCCAAATCCTGTTTTAAAAACAAATACATGATATACCGTCCCTCCGCCGCTATTTCTTCTTACTAGAGGCACTTTATGAGACCTGAGCGCACTGAAATTGATTTCCTTCCAGGGATTCTGGTTCCTTCCAATTATAATACTCTGCGAATTCCTGTAGAAAAATAGTATATGGCGAGCTGGGTTGTGTCTGAATAGCCAGTCTTCAAATGCCAAATTCAAGAATGGGTTTGTGGATTTGGATATAAAGTATTGCACAGACATTTGCTCTAATAATTTTTGTGGAAACTTGAAACCCGATTGGGAAATTAAATATTCTTTAAGCAACTTTATTTTGTAGGCGAGGGTTGGCTACCATCGGTTTCATCCCAGAGCAATGGTTCTTGCTGGTTTTCGTTGATGGGAATATACTTGTTCCTACTGAATGCATTGGATACTTGAGTCATAAACGACGGTTCACCAGTTGCGTTTCTAGGGTCGCTAGATCAGTTATAATTACAGTAGTCTTTGGTTGGGGAAAGAGCCTGGGGCATTCGTTTGAACTGGATCCGGCAATTGAACATCGCCCGGTTTAGGTACAAATGAGCTTAGATTGACAAACCAGGCAAACAGTCCAGATGTTTCCAGCGAATTTACTGCGCGTGTGGTAAGCATCAAATCGTCTAGAGCTTTAAAGTAGTCTGGATTAGCAACAATTACATAGATATCCGACAGCGCATGCAAACAAATGTCCCAAAATCGTGGTGAAAGGCATCAGGATAAACAGGATAATCAAGAATGGAAATGGATAAATATCCCTTGGAATCGCCAGTCCCATTTTACTAATTAACAATGCAGTACCTTGTAATTTCATAAATCCCCCTACTATTCAGTGATTCTATCGACAAAAAGATAAAAAATGGAATATCCAGTCCTTCAATACAAGCGTAGCCCCAACTTGTGAATATCCAACTCCAGATCCACACATACGCAACATAAACGATAGAAACGAGAGTAGTTCCGAGTAAAAACAAGTATAAGAACTGGAAAGTGCCGAGGTGCGATTCAACGTTAGCTGCAACAAATGGAAACAAAATCGTTGCGATTATTTGATGATAAAATCCTTTATGAACGAGCGGATTAAATAGGATTGGAAATATATGTGTGAGGATCCCGTTTGTCGTGTTTGTTGACGCTAAACAGAGATATTCTGTAAACTGCCATCCTGAGAATATGTTGATTATGAAAAAGAAGGTGGAGATTGAGAGGAGTGCGCTAGTTCCTAACGGAATCGATTTCACTAGGGAGAATATATTGGTGGCAGGAGCAGGATTGGGATTCATGAGATTGAAAATACACTTGTCAAATTATAAAGGCACGCAAATGCAACTCTTGTTTATTAGCCAAAAAAGACGGATGAATGGCCTCCCTAATATTAAAATTCATTACAGGCGGATTGGCTACTCGTTTCTTTCCATACAACCTCTTTTTCTCTTCGCCGTCGCCATCATCTCCAAATACAATAGAACTCTGTTGTTCTCTAGGTAATTTCTTTTGGATTTTGTTGAGCGATTCTGGACTTTGGGAAGACTGGTGTTCTTGGTGATCCAAGTCTAAATCAAGTATTTATTACGGAGTGATGAAATTGATGCATGAGAAGGCGACTCGTTGTTGTTATTGTACAGTTTAATTGAAGGCTTTGGAGTTACTGGCAAATTGTTGTCGCCGAATGCGATTTGGCTGCGGCCGCCAGGAGGAATTCTCCCTGGTTTAGCAAATATTACTGCTAGGAGTCCTCGGAGAAGTTGGTGGTGTGCTTTCCATTCGTATTTTGGCCAACTTTTTCATGTCCAAAATTGGGGGTTTCAAAGTTTCACAAATATTAAATTGTACTGTAAAAAAAATGTACAGTAAAAACAAACAATTACAGACAAACACATTGTTGGTTTTTGCAACCAAGCAAGCAAAAATATAAACAAACATGTGTGATGTAAGAGCAAAAAATAAACAAAAAATTATTGGAGAACTTTGAACACCCCTTTTGCAACAACCAAGTTGGTGGCGTTGATTTTTTTGGTTGTACAATTTAATATTTGTGAAACTTTGAAACCCCCAATTGATTTTTTTGGTTGTACAATTTTTTATTTTTTCAACTTTGAAACCCCCAAGTATTAGAAAGATCTATTAGAAAAACTGCAAATGAGAAACAGAAGTAAGCAGCCTCATCAATTCGTTGATATACTGGTTCGCATCTGGCCACACTCTTGCAATACCACCAAGTGCCGGAATGATTTTAGTTTGTACAACGCTGATACAGTGAATCATCTCGGGATTGGACACTTCATAAGAAGTTTGAAGCGCTATAAGGCAGCACGAAGTGATATAGTAAATGTCGAATGCTATTCCTAAACTGCAAAGGTATGGGCTGGGAACATTTGGTGCAATAGAATTGTTGATACAGCTGCTTAGCTGCTGCGGAGGGTAATTGTATGGACCTGATATACTATCGGATGGCTTCGCAGGTCCGTTTGCCACATCAATCAGGTATGAAATAGCGTTCAATGCCGCTAAAAACACATCCTTTGGACTGTACTCTTCTGGGCCATTAACTTCAAGGGGATATAATTTTGGATCGTTGGTTTGGGCCCCAGATAGATGGATGTGTGAGAACATTGCCAATACAGTAAATGTATTTGCAAATATTTCATGATTACGAAGTCCGTGGTGTGTCTGGGTCAAGGTTCCTGAATTGTTGAAAGCAAATGGGTTTAAACTGCTTATCAATGCAAATTTGGAAGACATCAAAGTGAAAGAATCCAGCAAATAGTTGTGGTGGTGCAATCGAACGTAATCATCTCCTGTCTGTAATGGATCAACCAATTTTGTACGAGAAAAGTCAATAATCTTGCGATGTGAGATAATTTGCATCAGTTCAGAATGCACACGATATTCAGCATTGCGAGACAAAAATGCCATGATATAAGCAGATTCCTTAAAATCATCAAAAATCGGAGCCCAGAAGGATTCTTGCCATATAGAATTGGCACCCAAGTCAGGATGGCACAATCTCGAAGATGGGGACTGATAAAACGGCGATGATTGTGTTGGCTGCACTTCTGGAAATTCTTGGAACAGGTAATCATATCCAGTAACTCTTGCGAACTGCGTATCCAATTTCAACAGCTGTATCCATAGTGAGAGCTTTTCATTCTGCTCTTGTTCATATGAAAATCCATATCGCTGATGATCCGTAAACATTTCCGTAAAGTTACTCTGAAAGAAACCATAAGTTCTGCCCAGATGAACAGTATTATCTAATATTAACAATACATACTGAGCAACTGTCTTCCTTGACCTTCATCTCCTAAATTCGCAAATGCAGCGCACTGGATTAAAAGCGCTCTAAAATCATCAAAGAAGTCTCTAATTGAGGAGTAGTGAGATGGAGATTTAAGAACACTGTGATCTACTTCATATCCCCTTGCGACCTCCAGTCTTTCTTGGAAACTTGGATTCGAAGAAGAAAATAGCTGTTTTGAGGAGGAAATAAACACCGAATGGAAGCATAGTGCTTTCTTTAAGGAAGTGGAAAGTTTGTGCCGTCTGGTATTAATTTAATGTACCTTTGAATAGGGATCACACCTTGCATGGAATCCTCGACGGTAAAGCCAGCGTTGGCGCAAAAAGAAAGGGACAACAGGTGGGTTTCAATATTGGTTCCGTAGCTCCTGTCCGGCAAATATTCATATTCCTCTAAAGTCTGAACCAATGTTTCGAGGGGTTCTGGTTTTGCAAGTTGAATGCTTTTCGGTGCCGAGATTTTCTCAAACTGCAACATGCCTTCCACTGCTTGTTCCTTTGGTCTACGCTTTCTTTTGGTAGGCGGACCGTTGTTGTAGGTACATTGCGTCTTGTCCTTGAGCTTTTTGTATTGTAAACAGCTGTTGCAAGGTGTTTCTCCGTTGCACTTTACTTTTCGCTGCTTGCACAGTTCTAAGGAATAAATCAAATCATTTACCACAAGTGAGTTTCTTTTTCCCAATTCCGTCATCGTTCATTGAATCATCTCCCAGCATTTCTGTATTATTGACACTTGTTTTAGGAAAAGGAATTTTTCAAACAGCTGAATAAGGAAGAAAAATGGCGGGGTTGCTTTTGCTAAAGCCGAACAAGCTAACATGGCTTGTTAACCCGGTGCTCATTGTTTGTTCATGCAAGCCATATGGCAGTAAATAATCGACTTTATTCTATGCCATTTCCATTAGCGCTTTGCCCTTATTCTCTGTGGAACCATTCGTTTTCCTTTTTCGATCTGGTGGTGCGAGGGGATATCCGAATGAAACACAATCGCCGAGCACAACCAAAGCCTACAACTCGTCAGCGCAAACCCTGCACATTGCAGCTGCGGATATTATTTGTCATGCCCGGAAGGTAGTTTGCGACTTTGCCAGTCAATTGGCGAATTCTTTTTAGTCCTGCTTGGGTGGAAACGATACCCACCCAAAGTGGAACACTCAATGGGATGCATAACGAGCTATCAAACATTGTGCCGTGAGAAAAGCGACAGCAATGACTCTGGAATCCCTATAATTTAATATCCGAGCCATTTAACGATTTGGTGTAAAATTTCTATTCATAACCCAACCGGTTTTATTAGGAAAACAGGCTATTTTGTTTTATAGAAGATACTAATCTAACCAATTCTGTGCTGTATTGATTAGAGGTTGGCCAAACGACCCCAATATTTTGCAGATGAGGAATTACACTCATCTTGACCAAATCTACCACTCTGCAAAGTTCAGATTCTTTGGAATATGCGGATTGGAATGTGATTAGAGTGGAAGCGGAAATATAGTAGATATTGAACGCAACTTGTAGGTTGGCCAAGTATGGCGATTGGAGCGCTGGGTTGGGATTGGAATTTATACATTGCTGGAGCACCTCTGATGGATATTTTGCTGCTGCAAATTGTGATTCGGCTGCAGTATGCACTTTGACTGAATCAAGCAACGACGCCAATGCTCGTAATGTTGCAAACAGAATATCTTTTGAAGAGTATATTTCACCACCATTGCTTTCCATGGCAAAATACGTAGAGTCGTTCAATTGAGCACCGGATAAATGAATATAGCAAAACATGGATAAGCAAGTTGTGTAGAACTCATAGCCAGCTCTACTCTTCATTACTCCGGCGTATGGCTTTGTGTCAGGAGTGCCATATGCGAAATCCGCAAGACTAGCAATCAAAGTGTAGTCAGATGGAAAGCGCAAAAGAGTATTCAACATGTAATTGTGGAAATCTCTCCTGATTACCGAGTCGATTGATTGAGGATTTTCGTACAATTTCCTTCGTGAAAACTTGATGATTTGTCTAAAGTAGCTGAAAGTTTTTATATCATTTTGAGCCTGGAAGCCTGGATTGTCATAGTCTTTCAGAACCAACATGCAAGATTCTTTGCAGCTGTCAAACGCCGGTGACCAAGAACACCTTTGCCACATTGTATTCCTTCCCAAATCAAAAGAAGGGCTGATATTTCTTTTTTGGATGTCTGGGTAGCTGGGCAGCAATATATCAGGCAGCTGATCTTCAATTATAAATTTATATCCAGTAACCATAGCAAATTCGGTATCCAATTTGAGATAGTAGTGCCAAATGCATATTCTTTCAATGAGTTCTAATTCTTGTACACTCCCTTTCATTGGTGTATCTCTGTTTAGTTGAATATGCTGGCTGAAATTGAGTTCTTCAATACTAAATATGCCATATAATTTACCAAGTCGGTACGTTTTATCTACTATTAACAATCAGCTACCTAGTAATTCTCTAGCTTGTTCAGGATTACCCAAATTGTAATGGCCAGCTGATTGAAGTAACAATGCTCTAAAATCATCGCACAGCTCTTGGTTTGAATCGTAATCTGGAAGTGCTTTGATGTTGCGAATATCAATCATGAATGATTCTGCCAACCGCTGGCGATCAGGGAATTGGCCAGCATTATCAGAAAACAATTCATAATAAGTAGAATAAAATACAGAGTTGAAACACATTGCTCTTGCCAAGTTCTTTGAAAGCACAGTTTGTCTAAATTAGCAAGCGGTTGCCTTTGGATAGGAATTGCTAATTGGTAGTTGCTCATTACACTGTATCCGCAATCATACAAAAAAGAGAGACTGGTTAAATGGTTTGTAATTTCTGAATTTTCAATAAAACTGCTTCTGTTTCTACTGTAATCATATAATCCTGCGCCGTAAGGTGAATTGGGTGTGTCCAAGCTCTCTGGATTCAATGTTCCTTGTTCCAGAGCTTGTTTTACTTTGGAGCCATTGTCTTCCAGTGCACTTTTGGAATAACAACAGTCTTTTTTTTGAATTAATTTCTTGTAATTCTTGCAAGACGAACAAGGCAATTCCCCATCACACTTTACTTTACGCTGTCGACATAAATCTAAATTAGGGATTCAGTACCGCAAGTTCTTTTTTTCTTTCCTGGTACTGGAGTAGATTTCTTTTGAATTTTGGACACTGAAAAAGTCTCATCCTGGATGCTGGACGAGTAGTTGAAGGACATTTTTAAGAGTTTTTTTGAGTTGACACAAATCTTTCAGCCGCTCTTTTATCCACCAGCAAAACACCGAAAAATCACCATTGCCCGAGAAGCATTATTCGACGAGGTGCAGGCAAAAGAATAACACAGCTTCTTGAATTCGGACTTTTGGGCTCTGGGTTACTAATCTATCAAGATTCGATTGGCAGTGCTCGGCGGAACAAATTTCATCCAGACTTTGCCAACCCCCGAATGCTTGTTTCAACAGTGGTTGCTGATCATCATACACACCCATCAAAGACAAAATTAAACTCTCAAATTTGACTGGCTAGCTATGAGTTTCTTGCAGAGACAAATCGCGATTACTTGCTAATTGAATTATACAAGTTATGTATAAAGCGATTCACATGAGCCCATTCAATTACAATAAAGCATCTTTTAATAATTCAAACATGGTAACAGTGATTGACATGGAAGGAACAATCCAGGCCATTCTCGCTCCCATTCCTTTTGCAAATGCTCTTGGTCCGCCTTCGCGCCAAAGTTCTTTGATGATTTTCACTGTATTGACGTTTGATGCTATCTGCGCTCTTGTCTTGATTACTTCTGGTGGATTTGTAATTGCGCCAGCTATACACGCAGATATAGATGAAGTTAGGAAATATGCAGTTCCGGATAAGTTTGAAGTTGTAATCGATTCAGTGCTTATCCTGGTATAGCTGCCCCACATTGTCTTTAGTTTTTCATAAACGACAAAATAAGAAATCTGCGTTAGTATCATTTACTGTATACGGAACGAATACTACTTGTGAAAGAAAATATCCACGAAAGAAGCCTCTAATGCCAAAGTCTTTGTATATACTTTTAGCCATATTCAATGTGGTGGTTCCTTTTGTACCGACCTGCAATTTTTGTTTCATTACCTCCATTGGAGTGAACAGCAGTCCGGAAAATCCTTCAGCACATACTGCTGATATGGTATGGACGAGGAATGAATCCGGATTATATCCATGCTCTGCTCCGGTAACTTTTACACGGTCATAAGTGGTAAAGTATACAGTGGAAGCCGGAACTGACAGTGCCAGTGTAACTCCTAATCCTTGGAAAAACGAGTTGAATTTTCTAGTTGAAAGTGCAGTTTTTACTATTGGTACTATCCCATGATTAGTTCTATTGTTTTGGACAAGAGTTTTTATTGTATCCAATGGATATGTGGTTGTCCTGGATATCAGTGATGCCAATGAAGAGCAAAATAGTGTTGTAATTGTTTCAGTGGTATGCATAAAAGTTTTTTTCCAAAAAATACAGCCAAGATATAATATTATAACCATTCGTTAGCTATTCGCTTGATGATTTGAAATTAGATACTCTGAGTTTCTGTAAATAACCACTTAAGGTGGTTACCACTCTGTCATTGCAGTAAATCTAGCATGAAATATTTTTTCACAAAATGGAATGTGAGTGTCAGAATCTAGAAATTATTGACGGGCAGCATGTCTGTACAAACTGCGGTCTTGTTAAAGATACTCTGCAGCTACAGCTCGGCACAGACAGCAACCCAACAGGGAGAAATTACAGCCGTCCCAACAAATCAAATAACTTTATGATCCTAAACTCCGATTACAATCCAACAACCAGCAAAATGTGGGTGAAATTAAATGAAATCTGTCATCAGCTGAAAATTAACTCGTTGATACAAATAATCTGGGACCGATTCAAAATCATTCATCACCTGCATCCAAATTACAAACTATTATTAGCATTGACTTATTTGACCATTAAAGAACAGTCTATACCAATTACAATAAACGAAGTGGCTCAGTTTGGAGTATCTACCCAGGATCTTTACAAGCTGTACAATGCCGTTCAGATAGAATTGAATCTTGTCATTGACCCCATGCATCCATACAAGTACTTGGAACGATTATGCGAATCAATATCAGACGATAAAGTATACGCTCGAGCAATAGCAATCCTCAAAATTGTAAATCACGAAACTCTAGAGAGTGGTAAATCACCATCGTCAATCAGTGTTGCTTGCGTTTGTGTTGCAATAGAATGCTTGACAGGCAAAGAGATTTCCAAACTACAAATGATTCAATTTTGTTCGATAGTTGAAGTTGGGCAATACGCCGTTAAAAGCAGATACAAAGATATCCACAAGATGATCAAGGAGTATAGAAGAGAAAAAGGGCTGGAAAAATTAACAAAGAAAGGATACTTTGTTTTATTGGATCATATTTTAGACGCTATTATTGAAGATTATCGAATCACAACAGTTTGACCAGACTAGATTTTTCAATTTCTTGGAGGTCTATTCCGTAAGAGTGAATATAGATATCTTGCTTGTTTGGCTTGAATATTACGACATGGGCATCGGGTGTAATAGGTGCAAGCAAAGGGCAGTGATACACTGGCTCATTCCCGTCAATAGTAACATGGTGGTAGAACGATGTCCAATTGGTTAATGAGGTAAGGCTCTTTTCTTTATCAGAAACAGTAGGATACTCTGGGAACGCTGTATCTGTAGCTTTGACATAGTACGGCTGGGATTCTCGTTTTGTTATGGATCTGCGGATTTGTCCAGGAGTGATGTAGGAATCGTTGGTGTAGCACATTTCAGTAAAGTAGTTTCCTGCTAAATGATGGTGAACTTTGTCAAGTTTACCTCGTAAATTAACCATGCTGGCTCCAATATAAGCTTGCGTTGCGCTGTATGCCCAGCTTGTAAGAATGTCGTGAGTGGAAATAAATGGCTGTCCATCTAAATGCTCTTTTGATTGTTTTAGTCTTTCAATTTCTTGCAAATTGACTTTGAGGATTCTGGTAGGATGAGAAAGTGGATTTAGTGCCCTGAATACGAATCTATCACCTAGCCATTTGGCAAAAGGTCCCTTTGCAACACCAAATACTGGGATTAATTGGTCCATTCCTTGCACTCTGTTTGGGACATAGCTTCGAATAGGCTCATTGCTGTCAAATAGCTTGCAGATTTTGTAATGAGTATCGCCATCGCCCAAGGAATGGCACATGGATTGCATCAAAGCAAACCCGTCTTTTAATTTGATGATATCAACCTGAAATAATGGAACATTGTTATTAATTGAATCTATTCCTCGTTTCAACTTGCAGTATCTGAGGAATTCGATCGGGTTTAATGACATTTCCAGATCAGATTCGAAAACCGAAATATAATCAGAGGCTTTGTTGATTGTATTGAATCGATATTCTATCTCGCCATTGATTTTAAACATTCTGGAAGCCAACCATGGATTGTACTGCAGAATCAACTCAAATCTATCCAAAATAGATTGGACTGGCAAGTCTTTGTAAAAGGTAATCATTGAAATTGGCCCAATGACTACAGTGAATTCTTCCAAATCAGAAATTTTAAAGCTGTTGCCATATTTAGAAGCGCTCTGTTTTATCTTTCTTTCCATAAAGTGCTTATACACTGCATATGCTGCTGGTACGGTCAATGCGACTGCTAGGATCCGCATTATCTTGCTCATTGGGAAAGAAATCGAGTCATTAATGATCCCTGTGTAAAAATCAAAAATAGGAATTTTTTTTGCATTTCAAACAATCAACAACCAAAAAATCAATACTTTTTGAGTAGTTGCAAAGGGTGGAAACCAATCTCCAAGATATTCGAAAGCAAATTTATTAAGAGCATCAGTATAGCTCTTTTACTAGTGGGGTTGCTTGGATTTCTTTGTCCGATAACCCAATGGCATGCAAGTAGATGTCGTCTTTGTTTGGCTTGAAGATAATAACTCGAGCATCTGGAGATCGCGAAACACTAAGAGGGCAATGATAAATTGGTGCGTTGCCCCCAATTACGAGGCAGTGATAAAACGAAACCCAGCTTGTAATGTCTGTAAGAATAGATTTTGGCAATAAAACTCTCCAAATAGATGGGAATGGTGTATGTGCATCTTTTAGATACATTCCGTTACGTTTGGAGACTGAGCGGCGGATTTGTCCAGGGTACATGTAATCTCCGCATGTGTAATTCATGGAGGTATAGTAATTTCCCGCTGCGTCCTCAGGAATATCGATTTCTAGTTTACCGCGCAAGCTGAACATTAATATTCCAAAACACGTATGTGCAGCTTTAAAGATCCAACTAGTAAGGACATCATTGGTAGAAATAAACTTTTCGCCTGCTTTACATTGTTGGTTTTGTTTTTGTCGATTAATCTCTTCCGATGATACTTGAAGTATCTTTACCTGATGATTTAGAGGATGCAATTCCCTCCACCAAAATCGATAGCTTATCCACGCTTCAGGACTTTTCTTTGCATCTCCAAATACTTTGTCAACTTGTTCAGGAACTCCTTCAACCCTTTTCAAATTCATTTTCAAAATAGGATTTGCGCTGTCATACATCCGGTAAATTTTGTAATAAGTATCCGCATCACCCAATGTATGGCTCATTGAAATAACGAGCGCTATCTTATCCGCCAACCTTACTATGTTTACATCAAACAGCGGCAGATCGCGATCTTGACACTCTACTCCTACTTTGATTCTATTAAACTGAAGAAACTGGACTGGGTTGATGGAGATGTCTAAATCTGACAAGTGTTCTGAAATGTAGTCCCTGTAATTGTTATTTGTGTTGTAATGTAGTTCATATCCGTCATCTGAGCTTATGATTCGGGAAGCCAACCAGGGATTAGCTTCCATGATCAGTTTTGTTCGGTCATAAATAAAAGGAATAGACAAGCCGTGGTAGAATGTTGCCGTTGATATTGGCGGTATAGCAATCGAGTAGCCTTCTATTTTCATGTGCGGTTTGATTATATTCTGGTATTTAGGTGCGACGGGATCTGTACGTTTCGCTTGTCTATCGGCTGTTTTGTAAAATAACCATAGAATTAGGATTAGGGAAACAACGACGGCAACAACTATAATGGCGACTAAGTTTCCCACCATTTTTGGAAAGAAATTTATAATTGAAATTGACCGATAAAATTCACCATAATTATTGCAATTTGGAGGCTCTCTCCATATAATGTGGAAAAGCATCGTCTGCACTCAGGTTCTGGAGCTGTGTTGTAGACCTTTCCACGAAAACTACCAATGGCATCACCCCGATTGTCCTGCCGAAGCTTTACAGGTCTCATAATCGATGGTAGCATCAATGGCTCTCGGTGTTATCGAATTTGAAAACATTTTCAAAGCTTGTTTTTTCTTTTTTTTGACAAAAATGGAAGTCTCAAATGCAAACAATATCAAAATATACTCCATTACGAGTGCTTCCAAGTCTGCTATTCCAGATTGGCAAGTACAGAGGAACAAGAAAAAGTTGAAATACGACCAAGGTAAATGTTATCCAATTTGTAGCATGGAGAAACCGCATTGAGCTGATTCAGGATTTTCAATTCCCAGAGGCAAGTATGAAACTACGACAGACTAGAGACGGAAAGCATTTGATGGCAACTGGTTTGTTTTGGATTAATCAAGGTGTCTATAAACCACAAATCAGAGTATGGGATTTGGATCAAATGTCAATGAAATTTGAACGGCACACAAACAGTGAAAATGTTACTTTTGAGGTATTAACATACTAACAAGATATTATCTGAAGATTGGACAAAGAGTGTGCATTTACAAAGTGATAGGACAGTTGAATTCCACTCTCATTACGGAATGCATTATCAGACCAGAGTGCCAAAGGTTTGTTTTCCTTTATTTAGTTTGGCCGTGACCTTACCTATCATTATCCTTCGTGCGATGTATTAATTGGAGGAGCTAGCAACGAAGTATGGAGATTGAATCTGGAGCAAGGAAGGTTCATGGCACCTTTGGAAACCTCGCTGCCGGAAATCAATGTCTGTCAAATAAGTCCTGCCCATCAACTATTTGGGTTTGGCGGTTCAAATGGCAAGGTTGAATTTTGGCATCCAACTGAAAAGAAGCGAATTGGTATTTTAGATATTGCGGAGGCTGTAGTCAGCAAAATCGACTCTTCACTTCTTGACACACTGCCAGAAGTTACCAGTATGCACTTTGGCCTTGATGGACTGTCTTTTATGGCTGGGACTTCAACAGGCCAGGTTGTTTTATACGATTTACGAAGACCTACCCCATTGCTGGTAAAAGATCACCAGTACGGATATCCAATCCATTCTTTACAATTCCACGCTTCTGGGAATGTTATCTCTTCAGATACAAAAATTGTAAAATTGTGGAACAAGAATGACGGATCGATCTTTACAAACATTGAAGCTCCAAATGACATTAATCATACTTGTGTCTTTGATGATTCTGGATTGATAATGTTGGCTGGAGAAGGTTTTACTAAATTAACGATAGCCACTCAAATTCAAACATACTATATTCCAGCATTAGGAACTGCGCCGAAATGGTGTTCGTTTTTGGATAATATTACCGAAGAATTGGAAGAAAATCCAAATACTACTCTCTATGACGACTACAAGTTTGTAACTAGAAAAGAGCTGTCCAAGTAATTACCGATTAACATTAGTCTTGGATTGGACCATTTAATTGGCACAAATGTCTTGAAGGCATACATGCACGGTTTCTTTGTAGATTTGCGTCTCTACGAAAAGGCAAAGGCGATTGCCAATCCGTTTGAATTTGACGAATACAAAAAGAATTTGGTTCAAAAGAAAATTGAAGAAAAGAGAGCTTCCAGAATTTCCGCCAAAAGCAAATTGCCCAAAGTTAACTCTGCGATTGCTGCAGATTTACTTGAAATGTCTGATTCGGATGATGATCAAAAGAAGAAGAAAAAGAAGGATACTTCCAGCATCATGGAAGATGACCGTTTCAAGAACATGTTCTCTGACCCTGCATTCCAAGTCGACACAACTTCACACGAATATAAACTCCACCACCCTTCAGAATCACAAACAAAAATCACCAAAGCTAAATATGAGCCGGTGCAAGAAGACGATGATTCTGAAGATCAAGATGAAATCCGATTTGCAAAGTACAAGAAGAGAGGTCCTCAGCTCTACGAGCTCAAGGTAATATTCTTTAATTTCAGGATGGCTTTAATGCAACTGCAAATGACCAAGAAACCATACAAAGGGAAAGTGCACAAGAGGTCATGTTTGGTAAAAGACTCGAAAAAGAGAAAGTTGGGACAAGGGAGGATGCTAAATTTGGCGGTTCTGGAAATTTATCTATCACTTTTAATCCAAACAAAAAGAGAGATTTTGATGGCAAAGAAAGGAAAAGCGCAAACGGTAAGAGGGGAAGAGGTTCATTCCGAGGAAGGGCGAGAGGCAAACATTAAATTCATATTTAATAGACTAATATCCATAATATGCTCATTGTATTTATTAAGTTAGTTTGGGACATAGTTGAAGAGATAACTGATGCTTTCCCCATTGTGAGTACGTCTAATTGCCTCGGCGAAAGTTGAAGATACATCAATAAAGTGTAATTTCGGGCACAACGGTGCAATACGGTCTTGTGGGATAGTATTTGTCTAAATTAGAAATTGATTACGACAATAATCTGCTCCAAAGCAGAGTTGTTGATTACTTCCAATGCTTTTCCAGATAAAACAGCGTGGGTCACCATGGCATAGACCTTGGTTGCTCCGTTTTCCATCAATACTTTGGCGGCTAGTCCCAAGGTACCACAAGTGTCAGCCATATCATCCACCAAAATACATGCTCTTCCCTTAACATCACCGACGAGCACCATTCTTGATACTTCGTTCGCCTTTTTACGTTCTTTGTGGATTAAAGCGAATTCCACATCAAGTTTATCGGCAATTGCAGTTGCTCTGATATTATTTTGTAACTACCTTTTTGCACCGCCAGCATCGGGAGAAACAATCACACCATTTCCAAAATCCGGAATGCAATCTCTGATATGCTTAAGAGTGCTAGGCTCCGCATATAAATTGTCGACTGGAATGTTGAAGAACCCTTGAATTTGACTGGCGTGAAGATCCATTGTGATAACATGGTCGGCTCCAGCAACAGTCAGCATATTAGCAACCAGTTTGGCAGTAATAGGCGCACGGGATTTATCTTTTTTATCTTGTCTTGCGTATGGAAAGCATGGCATAACTGCAGTGATTCTTTTTGCCGAAGCTGTCTTGCAGGCGTTGATCATGATCAATAACTCCATTAAATTATCTAGATTTAGTTTCCAAGTACCATTAATCTCACCACAGCCAGATTGAATGATAAATACGTCTTCATCACGCACTGAATATTAGAAAATATAAACCAGACTCTCCGATTGTGACTGAAGTTTCTTGGTTCGAGTATTTGTTGACAACGCAGTTGGCCAATTTCAATCCTAAACGTCTACAGTAAGATAGTGCGCTACTTTGCTACCAAGATTGCAAATTCCTTGTGGGAATTTCCAGAAAAGATTTTAATTCCGTTAGTCATTAGAAGTGAAGAAAATTTTTTTCAACTAGAGTTAAAAAGGAAATTTTAGAGCCGGTTTTTCCTTTGGATGTTCTAAATTCAGAATTGGATGAAATTTATTGTATGATCAGTCTATTTGGCTCTGAATAAAAAAATCAAAGTTTATTCTTTACGAATTGGAGCAGAATTGTCAACCGACGGCTTTCGGATCGTTCGTAGATATGATTCGTCCTTGACAGAGTTCTTGCGGATGGTAGCAAGATCCCTGCTAGATTCAGGTTTTACAGTGTCGGATTTTGGCAGTGTTTTGTTTAATTCGTCCTTCATCTCAGCTTTTCGCACAACCGACAGAACCTTGGATCCACTGGCTTTCTTGGTTGACAGTCCTTTTTTGCCTGTTAGAATAACGATATTGGACAAGTACAAAACAGAGGGGATCAAAAAGTAGAATGAATTGAGCACCCACTGCTTGACGATATTGAATTGGAATACAATCAGGTACAGGATTTCCACAATTAGGTATATTACAAAGGAGCACGTCTCGTTATCAACTACTTTGGCAAAAAAGTCTTGAAGCGGAACATTGGGCACTCTGGTCCTATAGATAAAGTTTGCAAATTGAAGTGCCAACCCCAATTCAAAAACAACAGAAATGATATGCTCCTGATAGATTTGCCAGTCGTTGGGGAAAATGGTCTTGCAAGCGCCTACGCCATTTACTATTCCTACCTGTGTAGCGGTAACCCAATATAGGTTGTAACTATACGATAATAGCCGCATTGCAAATAGTGAGCCAAACAAAATGCGCGATGGGTCCAGAAATAGCTCTAATTTTCGACATTTGATACATGTCAAAGATAAAAAACCCAGTATATACCAAGGAATAGAGAATCTTGCGGGACACTATACAGAAATACATGGTGTTGAATGATACTGCAAAGTACAAGATTCTATTTTAGCAGTAGAGAGAACAGCAGTGCTAGATAAAGTAAATAATCGGAATCGAGCTGGAAGTCTCTGCCATTTCTATATGGTAGTTGAAAAAGCAATCAGATGAATGGTAATTGCAAACACCAACGTGACAATCTGGACAACTTGCGTGGAAGTAAATGACTGGAGAAACATTATGAATTTGAATAATTATGCGACCTTTTTATATTTGCCACTGCTGAGGTCATTCTGTAAGATGGTATAATAAAAGCAGACACGGCGTGGTACGAAACTGGGATATCGAAATAGGAGACAGCATCCTTCTCTTTACTATCCTGCTTTCTGCCTTTCTGCCGTCTCTGGATTGTAAACTCACCAATATCGTGTGATAATAAAATTATGCAAAACGTCATGGGCGTTTGGATTAGCTGAATGCGGAAGGACATATTTACTCAAATCTTGTCGGAATCAATCTGTTTTGCAATGAGATGAAAACAAAGTCTGCTTATTAGCGGGTAGTAACTGCTCTTGGTTGCAGATATCCTGCTCCTTCCTGTGCTTTCGATATACTGGGGCGAGTTGGCCGTCTTGCCATTATCTATTGCAATTTACCCCTCATTTTTTTCATTTAATTTTACAACTCAAAATGTTCAAATTGAAAACGCTCCCAAAAAGATGCATTCGCAACGCTCGTAGTATGGGTAGATTCGTTATGTAATATCAGGGATTCTAAATACACATTCTGTCAACTCAAAAGTAGTAGATTTTGAATACGCAGTTCGTGGAGAACAAGCAATCCGGGCAGAAGAATTGAGAAATGTAAATATCAGTAACTCTTAGGAATTGGCAACATCTTCTCACAATTTGCCATTCAAAAACGTCGTCTCTTGTAATATCGGAAACCCGCAACAGTTAGGGCAAAAGCCAATTACATTCTTTAGACAAGTGTCAGCTTTATTAGAGTATCCAGACTTGTTGAACGACAAGAATGCTGAGCTAGTAAAAGGGATTTTCCCAGCAGATACAATTCAAAGAGCAAAAGAGTAGATTTTTACTAATCTAGACTATTAAAGTCGATGGGAGGAAGTATTGGTGCATATTCCCATTCGCAAGGTGCTGGATATTTAATATAGGAATCCCGTTGGTTAGAAAGCGCATTGCTGAGGCCATTGGAAGGAGGGATGGGTATCCCGCTGACCCAAATTCAATCTTTTTGACTGCTGGCGCGTCTCCTGGTGTACAAACGGTGCTCCAAACGATCATTGCTCATGAGAATGTTGGTATTATGATTCCAATTCCGCAGTATCCTTTGTATACTGCTTCAATTTCGTTACTTGGCGGGAAACCAGCTCCTTACTATTTGGACGAATCCAAGGATTGGTCTTTGACTGTAACTCTTTTTGATATTTAGGCTGAAGAACTGACAAAATCTTTGAAAAAGATCAAGAAGGACGTTCAAGGTATTGAAGTACGCGCGTTGTGTGTCATTAACCCTGGAAATCCAACTGGACAAACTCTCGCTCTGCAAGCAATGAAAGATATTATTGAGTTTTGCCGTCAAGAAAAGCTAGTGTTGATGGCTGATGAAGTTTATCAAGCAAACGTCTACACAAAGGAGCTGCCGTTCCACTCATTCAAAAAGGTTCTAAAAAGCATGGGCTCTAAATATGATTCTGTTGAGCTAATTTCATTCCACTCTATCTCCAAAGGAATGATCGGTGAATGCGGTAGAAGAGGTTACTCTCGCTAATTTAGGTGGCTACTTTGAATGTGTCAATGTTGCACCAGAAGTAATGGAACTGTTCTACAAAATTGCCTCTGTTTCCCTGTGTCCCCCTGTTCAAGGCCAAGTCATGGTTGAGTTGATGATGAACCCTCCAAAGAAAGGCGATCCGTCGTATCCAGTGTACGAAAAGGAACAAAATTCTATTTATGGTAAGATTGCGCTAACAAGATTCGTTACGGAGAAGAGCCCAGAAATTGGCCGCAGCTTTCAACAGTCTTGAAGGAGTGAGTTGCAATGATGCCCAAGGTGCAATGTACCTGTTCCCACAAGTTAAGCTCCCATCGAAAGCTGTTGCTGCAGCAAAAGCTAACGATCAAGAACCAGATAGCATGTACTCGATGGAATTATTAAATGCAACAGGTGTATGTGTCGTCCCAGGTTCAGGGTTTGGACAAGAAGATGGAACATGGCACTTTAGATCCACATTCTTACCTCCTGAAAATCAGATGGATGAATTTATCCAAAACATTAAAGTGTTCCATGAATCATTCATGAGCAAATACCGTTAATAAACAGCATTTTTATTAAGGTTTGAAAATCTTTTCTGCAGTAAATGGACTCCATTCGGGTAATGCTTTAGCCATGTGTGATCCAGCACCTCTTTTCACGTTACGAGGAAATTGCCTCTCTTTGTTTTGTGGTGAAGAAATATCACACATATCATTAATCAGCTTTCCGATTTGATGCGGCTTCCATCTTGGTGTCCTCATTGCGTCTACAGCTCCATTATTATAATGTGCAACAACTTCTGGCGGTCCTGAGCGTTTGGTGACTGCAACTTCAAGGTATGGACGCTGTTTAGCGAATTGCTTTATGCTGTTATTTAAATAATTGACCATTCCTTGTGAATCTCCTCCAGCTCCATCTCTTGGCGGATTATAAAATATTTCCAGTTTACATATTGGTGGGATGAACGTCTTTGAGCCGTTGATAAAAGCTGAAGACAAATTCTAGATTAGTTTTGATTACTGGCTCTGGCAACAGCTTCCAGCCCAATCCTGCATCTTGCAGTCTTTGAATTAATTGTTTTTTTAAAGACATTTTTGATTGACAAAATTTTTTTGTTGACTATACAATGGCTGCATTCAGTGGAGGTAGTTGACTATACAATGGCTGCATTTCACAGTTATGGATACTCACTCTCAGGAGACAGTGTAGCCCATTCGGTCTACCTCTGTCCAATCATTAATTTAGTGTCTGAGTCTCAAGTGGATGCACGTTGTGCATTCAGTCGAGAATAAATTTCAAAAGTGACAATTGCACAACATTCGACTTGCCCTCTTGAGGTAGACTCCTTTTTCGTCGATTATCTGATGAAATTGACATCACCAACATGTGCAACAAACTTTTTTCAAAAAGTTAATCCAGCAAATGGAGGAACCTTTAGATCCAAACACAACGAATAGTCTCACCACCGGGGTCGCCTTCAACTCGGAGGAAACTATCCATGAAGAGCCTCGTACAGATCAGCTCCCACCGTTATCACCAAATTCTATTAAACCAAGTTTTAAAAGTTTACCTACAAATAGAATGTCAATGCTCAGCACACTTTCTGAACAGCCTTCGTTTATTTCCTCAGCATCTTCAGACGCTATACTTGAAATTATTCCAGAACCAACAAAGTCTGGCCAGTCAAAGCGAAGGAGGATTATGAATGAAATATTGGATACTGAAATCAGATATGTCTCAGATTTACAATTTCTGAAAACAGTATTTATTGTTTTTAATCGATAGCAATATTTCGAACCCTTGCTGGCACTTGCAGGAACTGCAGAAGAAATCATACCAAAAAAGTAGAAAAGTAATTAATGCCAGGTCGATAATGGATATATTCGGCCATCATGAAAGTATACTAGCTGTCAATCGCGAACTCAGTAATCAATTGCAGAAGAGAATAGAGCTATGGAATAGAGGGAATGATCTGATTGGCGATATATTTGTTAGCTTGGTATTTACTTATTAATCAGATCCCGTTTCTTCGAGTGTACTCGATATTTCTCACAAAATTCAACGATTCCATCAATCTGGTTGCTGATCTAACAACTAAAAATGCCAAATTCGCGGCATTCGCCAGAGTAATATTCATTAATCGTAGAGCAAAGCTGCTCACCCGGATAGCCACGGTTTGGTGCTTCAGGCTTTTCTCGTTTTACCTGTGCAAAGAATCCCAAGATACAAGCTATTGTTGGAAGATCTGTTCAAGCATACACCTGAGGACCACCCAGATTACGAGAACATAAAAAAGGCAATTGAATCTGTATCACAAGGTAGCTGCAGCTAATCTAGTTGCGACATTTGTAAACGAAACTATTAGAAACCATGAAGCCATGCTGCAAATGGTTGATATCCAAAAATCCCTTATTGGGTTTAAAGACGTAAATCATGTTAAAGTAGAATTTGCTCATTCCTGGACGAAAATTCATCAAAAGGGGACGAGTTCAAAAGATTAGTCGGCGAGCACATCAACCTCGCGAGCTAATTCTATTTTCAGACATTCTAATCTATTGCAGTCCAAGCATCCTTGAGGACCATTATCATTTCCACAGAATGATTCCGCTGGAATTTTGTCGGGTTGAAGATGTTTGTGAAGATGGACAATTCATTTTTCAAATTGTAAGCAGGGAAAAATCATTCGCGGTATATGTTCGTAAGTGTTGATTTATAGTAGAATTCGAATCTGAAAAAATACAGTGGATTGAGAGTATTAGAAAAGCAATAACTGAATGGCATGTTGAGAATGACGCAATTCATGATCGTCTGCCTTCCAACTCTCCTGTAGCTGATTTTGATGCTCCAATATGGGTAAATTTGACTTGATATAGATGCCAGATGAAAGTGCACAGTCGTGCTTGGTTTGTTTCGACAAATTCACCTTCTTTAACCGAAAAGTAGTTGTCAATTAACCTTAGCATCATTGCCGATCATGCGGGATACTAGTATGCGGCGGTTGTTCTCAAAACTCGTTTTATATTCCATCAAGAAATGGTGAAAAGAAAGCCCGAGTGTGCGATACTTGTTTGCCATCATTGATTCAAGAGAGGAAATTCAGTATAAACGCGCCAAGATCGACCACTCCAGAGGATCTATCTGAAGCTGACAGAGCCTCGCTCTATTCTACCAGTCCTGTAAATATTTCGGAGCGCAGATCATCAATGTTGCCTTCTGGCTCGTCAGTTGTGTCTACACTTTTGGTGTCCAGACCAAAGCGGATTGCAAAATCTCTCACAGCCCAGTCACTTTATTCCAGTATAGTAGGGGTAAATAACCACTAATATAGTCGCCAAAATCACATACTGATTGCTGCTCATTATGCAAAGAAAAGTTTAATTTCTTTCACAAAGAAGTAACTGGTTATTAAGGTAGATTCACTGCAAATCGTGTGATCGAATAGTATGTGCTGGCTGCGCTTCAAAAGAATCCAGCAAAAACATTTGTGATCCGTGTGTGTTAGGCGTATCTCCTGTTCAAATATTTGTAAATCCTAAAGGAGGCGAGTGGTGCTATAGACCAAATTAATAATTCAGTAAATAATTTCCTTAATGTTTTTGTGTAACCCCCAAATATTTTTCCTTATTTACAAAAAGCTTGTGGAATAATTATGCTTTTAATTGTATTTATTCAGAGTGCATTAGCAACAAGGAAGATTGGGTATTGGCTGCTCTCGGCAACCGGCAGCGGAACATGCCCAAATGATCCCAAATGGACACCAAGCTCACCAGCATTTGCCAAATACTACACTCATTTGAATTATGGGTTTGCACCAGCAATCACCAGTCAATACACTATTTCAGACCCTTCTTCAGACGAAGTGCAAAATTATCAGCAGCTGGTTGCATTGAAGCAGAGCAACGCCGGCCTAAGTGTTGGGATATCAATTGGAGGGGATTTGGAATCAGTTAGGCCAATGTCAGATGCTTGTAGCACTGATTCGTCAAGGGCTGCATTTGCATCTTCAGCCGTCCAGTTTGCAAGGAAATATGGCTTTGATGGCATCGATATTGATTGGGAATATCCAGCCAGAACCGATAGAGGCGGTGCATTGACCGATGTTGCCAACTTTCCTCCTTGTATGAAAGCAATAAGGAACGCCATTGATGCGGATACAAGCAATTCAAAGAAGCTGTGGTTCTCAGTTGCATTACCTGGAGGATCTTATTGGGGACAAAACTATAATGTTGGAGAGACAGTCAATTACGTTGATTGGTTCAATATTATGGCATACAATATACACGGGACTTGGGAACCGGTTGCACAATGCTCTGCGCCATTACACGACCCTTACCTTGGAAAGGGGCAGACAAACAACTCTATTGAAAACGCAATCGACTTTTTTGTTGCTCAATCTGGGAATCAGGCTTCAAAATTCAACTTGGGTATTTCATTTTGGGGTATTGGATATGTTGTAGAGGGTACTCCATCCACATACAAGTTGGGTGTGACAGATACGTATACATCAAATGTCCAGGCAGCAGCTGGAGGGGTATGCTCTAAACAGCCAGGCTATATGGCGTATTTTGAAACTATGAACATTGTCAAAGGGCCTTTAAACTTTCCTGTGACCCAGGATACTACCGGCTATTGTGAGTACTTTGTGTACAATACCAGCCAGCTGATTGCATATGAAGACGCGTCTACTTTGACCACAAAGATCAAGTTTGCCTATCAAAAAGGGCTTGGAGGAATCAGTGTGTGGGGGATGGATTCCGACACTAGAGATTTGGTTTTACATCAAACGCTAAACATTTCCGCAGCAAAAGGATTATATTTTTCCCTACTGCCATTCTTGTCCTGGTTTGCATTTTTTTAATATAAACCTGTTTTATTTACACTGGTAGCTTTTCCAAATTTTGAGAGACTTGCTTGGTTTCGAATACTGCAAATATAATCAGGAAAAAGAATTCTGGAATTAATATGCCGCCAGAAACCAAATATCCGACACCGAAAGAGACATGATGCGGCCATTGGATTTGGCTGGAAGTAACTATGTGGAAAATTGTCCAAAGAGATGCATTTTGAAAAGCCAAGTGGATTGCTACCATCAGCCAGATTGCGCCTTTGATTCGAAGTGGAAGGCTGTTCCATCGTGCGATATTAATGATAACCAACGTCACTCCAATCCATGCAAATCCCAAGCCTATTCCATACAGAATGGCTAACATTTGCCAAACGGAATGCTTGCAGAAAAATTTTGAATCAATAATATCGCCAGGGGATGTATCTGTACCAAATTGCACTGTTTGACACGCTGTGTGGTAAGTAACTGTTTGCCAATCGATAGGATAAACGTTGTTTACAGGATCACTCGTAGCGGCCATCCTGTACTTGAAGTACCAATAAGATAGGTTGTAATCAAATGCAGCACCATTATATTGAACAGCCGTTATACTATTTGCTTCGAGGATGAACGGGGACAGATACAAGCTGGTGGAAATCACTGTAGGGATAGATATCAACAAAAAGTAGAATATTAATCTTGGAATATTGCTAGATCTTGTCATAAATGAGAAGGTTTTGGCGGTGATATTTATATCTTATCAATTTGACCGTGAACTGAAATTAAACGTTTCAAAGCATGAATACAAACATCCAAAAGTGCAAGAAATTATATAGCCAAGTCGGTGGGATTATTAGTGTCGAGCTGCTTTTCGTCTCAATATCCCAACCTGGGCTAATCATGGGAAGCTGTTTCACTTTTACACGGTGAAAAAGACATGCATGTGAAAATATCTAATTTTGGTGTTTTAAAATCTGTTGCGTTATATCATATGCGGCCAAGATTTCATAATTCAAATTAATTTCACAGCGATCTAGGAGTGATCCAGGCTGTCATTTAGACAAGAAAAAAAAGGAGCGAACGAGGATTGAACTCGCGACCCCAGGATTTGCAGTCCCATGC